>CM038145.1:258356938-258411129 GCA_021437245.1 Aegilops speltoides | reverse complement strand
TAAAAAAAAAGGTTGATGCACACGCAACACCTTGTCAACTTAGTCAACACACAAGAGCAGTGACGGTTGGATATCCATCCAACGGCTGTCGTGCTTCTTCAATCTCTGCTCTTCATGCTCTAGCCGCTCAAACAAGCGCCAAGCGGACTGCTCGCTTCCTCCTCCCCGCTGCCGGCTATGTTGTCATCTGCAGCCTCACGGCCCTACCAGACTCCCATCGCTGGCCTAGCCATCCTCTACTCACCCACACATGCTGTTATTCTGCGGCAACGCAGCATTTAACTAGTAAACCTCATACTCCTCCGCTGGGAAACAATCGCCGAGTATTCCCTGGCTCCGTGTCGTTCCCTTCCTAGGCCTCGCCGTCATCCACCGCCCTGGTGCTCTCGGTGCGACCTGGTCAACGTGGTCAATGAATGGAAGTGGACTGTACGTGGAGAGGCTGACAGCTGGGTCCACGGCCGCACGCTAGGAAATGCCTCCTTATTACGTGCAAAATAATGATTCCTCCACCTGACAGCTAGGACCCACAGGAAGGGCCTCTGTATTTCGCGAAAAAAAAGTTCCCCCCGCTGAAAGGTCGGACCCACCAGCTATATCTTCGCACGCAAGGAAGTGCCTCCTTATTACGCCCAAAAAAATGAATACCCCCTGCTAGCTGGGACCCACCATATTGTTGGGCTGACTTGTGGGCCTACTAAGTTGATGGGGACAGAGGGCTTTGTCAACCTAGTTAATACTCCAGTGACCGTATGATGTCCATCCAACGGCCATACCGCTTCTTCAACCTCTGGTCTTCTTGCTCCAGCCGCCCAAAGCAGCGCGGTCGTGTCGCCGCTTCCCGCCTCTCGTGGGTCGGGTTGTGCTACCGCCTCCCCGCCTCCCTGGGGTCTGCCCGTCGTCTCCCTTCCTAGGCCTCGCCGTCCTCCACCGCCGTGCTGCTCTTGGTGCAGCGTGGTCAATGTGGTCAACGACCGACTTCCATTGCAAGAGTATTGTACGTGGAGAGGCTGACAGTTGGGTCCATGACAGCCGCAAGGAAGTGCCTCCTTATTACGCGGAAAATAATTATTCCTCCACCTGACAGCCGCAAGGAAGTGCCTCCTTATTACGATGTCCATCCAACGGCCGTAGTGCTTCTTCAACCTCTGGTCTTCTTGCTCCAGCCGCCCAAAGCAGCGCCGGTCGTGCCGCATGCTCCTGCCTCCGTGGCGGGTCAGGCCGCTGGAGGCCTCACCGCCCCTACTATTCCCACCGCTGGCCAGGCCCTGCGGCGACGGCAGCCTCACACCGCAGCCGAACCAGTGAACCCCCGTACTCCTATCCGCGCGAGCTTCCACTGCCGCGTCTTCCCCGGCTCCACATCGTCCCCTTCCTACGCCTCATAGTCGTCCACCGCCGTGGTGCTCTCCGTGCGGCGTGGTCAACATGGTCAAGGAACGACTTCCATCGGAAGAGTACTGTACGTGTAGAGGCTGACAGCTGGGTCCACGGCCACAACCCAGTTTTTTTGTGATTTGCCAATTAAGTCGCTTTGTCAGGCCTGTTGGGCTGCAAATCTTTCAAGACGAGGAGAGCTTTTCATTCGGCTGGCCGAGAAAATGGCCCATCAGTAATGAGAAATGGGTTGTACATTTTTAAAACACATCAAATCGGCAATTAGTTTCAAATATATTTTTTTCATTTCAAGATTTTAAATTACATTAATTTTTATGCGTGGAGAATTTGTTGGATTTTATATTGATATACATTTATTTTTAAAATCAGTTTGAATGTGAGTCTAAATTTCGATTAAAAACAGTTTGGACCGCACCAAATATGCAAAATTTCAGATAATTTTTAATCGTGGCCACAATATGGGCTTTAATGCTAACAAAAGAATATGGGCTCCAAAAAACCTTAAGAATTAGCAAATGGGCTGTAAATTATTAGAAATAATGGCAGATGGGCTGTATGTCTGTTTTCCACAGATTTGAGGCTTTCCTAAAAAAGGTTGATGCATTAAGCAAAGGACGGTTGGATGTCCATCCAACGGCCGTCGTGCTTCTTCAATCTCTGCTCTTCTGCTCCAAATTACCAAACAAGCGCCAAGGGACTGCTCGCTTCCTCCTCCTCATGGCCGGCAGGTTGCCAAGCAGCCTCACCGCCCCACCCAGATTCCCATCGCTGGCCTAGCCATCCTCTACTCACCCACACCGCTGTTATTCTCTCGCGACGGCAGATTTAACCAATAAACCTCAGACAACAGATTCTCCGCTGGCATCCATCGCCGCTGCCTTCCCGCTCCGTGTTGTCCCTTCCTAGGCCTCGCCGTCGTCCACCGCCGTAGTGCTCTCGGCGCAGCGTGGTCAATGTGGTCAACGACCGACTTCCATCGGACGTGGACTATACGTGGAGAGGCTGACAGCTGGGTCCACGGCCGCAGCAAGGAAGTGCCTCCTTATTACGCGCAAAATAATTATTCCTCCACCTGACAGAGGGGACCCACCGGACGGGCCACCATATTTCGCGAGAAAACATTTCCCCCTGACTGCTGGGACCCACCAGCTACAACTTCGCACGCAAGGAAGTGCGTCCGGGCAAAAAAAAAACGATTCGCCCCCCTGACTGCTGGGACCCACCGGCTACATCTTCGCACGTAAGGAAGTGCATCCGAGCAAAAAAATGATTCGCCCCCCCTGACTGCTGGGACCCACCAGCTACATCTTCGCAGGTAAGGAAGTGCATGACAGTCGGGACCCACCTGGTCGAAGCGTACGTAGTGTTGTCATTCTGGCCGCGAACGTGTACGTACATACTGGTCGATGTAGAGGCACGCACGTGTCGTAGATGTAGAGGCGCGCACGTGTCGTAGTAGAGGTGCGCACGTAGCATGTACACGTACGTACATCGGCGAGGGTGCAAGAAATAATATACGGCCACATACGTACATACGGGCAGGGTCTCGAATGGCTACTCGCGCATGCGTACATGGCTGGGTCGGAACGGAGAAACAGCGTCATCGTCGTGTTCATGGGGAGGCAACGGAATGTGTCATGTTCATCGGGAGGCAATGGAACGCGTGGGAGCCAACCGGCTGGGTCGGAACGGAATGCGTGGTCGTGTTCATCGGGAGGGCTTGGACGGAACAGGCAATGGAAACGAGGCCTGGCGTACAGCACAACAGAGGAAACGACCTTGTGTTCGACCGGCTACATTCGAAATGGGATCTTGTTCATCGGGAGGGGTCTGGCGTACCGCACAACGGAGGAAACGGACCTCCTACGGTCGAAACGGGGGTCCTGTTGATCGGGAGGGGTGTGGCGTACCGCGAAATAGACGAAATAGACTTGTGTTGGAGCGCTACATCGAAACGGGGGTCCTGTTGACCGGGAGGGGTGTGGCGTACCGCAAAACGGACGAAACGGACCTCCTACGGTCGAAACGGGGGTCCTGTTCATCGGGAGGGGTGTGGCGTACCGCAAAATGGGACTCCATGGGATACTGTTCATCTCCACCGTCGACCTCCTCCAGACTCCACGGGCTACCGTCGACCTCCTCCAGCCTCCACGGACTCCTGTTCATCCAGCTGTCAGGACCCCGACTCAATGCCACATCGATCTAGCATGTAACACCTCATATCACTTTGCGGCCTCACGCACGGTATTCCCCACGGTGTCGCTTATTTTGCTCGGGACCGTTTATGCTTTTGGCACACGATATGATAGTGTCGCTAGCTTCCATATGATAAGGAGCCCGGATCGACATGGCTAGTCAGAAACCCAAAGTGGCACAAACTTACAGGACAGCATCCATGACCCAAAGATCGAACGTGTCGGTCATCGTTGAGTGAATCCAGTGCTGTAGCACTGGCTAGCAGACTCCGTGAACCGGGCTGTAGCAGGCTAACAGACTGATATTCATCGCGTGACATTTCCCAAGGGAGACATACAGATCGAAGAAGGACACATGCCGCCAGCCTAAGTGTTCTGGAGCAAGAGCAAGCTACCATGGCTCAAAGGAAGCACTAGGAGACATTTCCGGTAAGAGAGGCTACTAAGAATAAACAACTAGATAGTCAGATCCCACACATACCAAGCATTTCAATAACATACACACAATATGCTCGATATGTGCAAATAAAACATGGCATCACAACATGACTCTACAACTCAAGTATTTATTCATTAGGCTCCGAGGAGCGAGATATTACAAACATGGGTCTCACGACCCAACATTCAGAGCATACAAGTCAAAGCACAAGCGGAAGCTTAACATGTCTGGGTACAGACATCTAGAAATGAAAAAGGCTGAGAAGCCTGACTATCTACCAGATCTTGCCGAGGGCACAAGATCGTAGCTGAGGTAACAAGCTAAACGTCGAAGTCCACGCGGAACTACTAGTGAGAAGGAAATCACTGCAAAAACGTAAAATAGGCAAACGTGAGCACAAATGTACCCAGCAAGACTTACATCAGAACTAACTACTTATGCATCATTATCAACAAAGGGGATGGTGGAGTTTGACTGCAGCAAGCCAGCTTTGACACGGTGGCTATCCCGAACTACGATCGCAAGTAACTCTTTTGAGGTATGCACACGAGTCCACATATTCACCATACCAATACTCCACTATGGATCCGCCCCGCCTCCCTACAAGAACGCCATCCATAGCACTCACGCTTATCTTGCGATTTTAGAGTATCCACTTTCACTTGTCTATGAACTATGCAAGGGGTCCAAGTTTCCATATCCGAGGAATCCGCTATTCAATAGATAATGATAACCCCGCAGGGTGTACCTCTTCACACACGCCTCGCCACTTATCGCCTCAGACACGCCATGTACCTCGGCAACCTTCAAGCTTAAAGCCGGTGAGGAGTCGGCCACGCCTACCTAAACACTCAAGTCTCTCGTCTGTGTTTATCGCCTATTCGGTTCCATCCGCAAGGAGATCCGCCGGGTGTCGCCACGGCCCCAAACGATGTGAGCAGGGTTCCCAAGCCCACCTCGACGGGTAGATCTATGCTTGGTACACCGTGCCACGGTGCCTAGTCTGTCCCAAGCCCACCTGTACCGGGTGCCACTTGGTAGACTACTAACACTACCTACAAACACCAGAAACTAGTTGCAACTCCTGGACAGAGAACAAGGGTGATTAAGAAGCCAAGAGGGGTCGAGTTACCGGAACCCAATGTGTGGTAGTAACTGTTCATGGATCACAAACACAGAACTCAGTTCCTGAGGACGGCTGCAATGAGACAACCCACCATGTACTCCTACATGGCCTCTCACCGCTACCTTTACCAAATCGTGTTCACACACTTAGCTCTCAACAGTAGGACATGTTCACACACCTCTAATTCATCCCCGATGAATCAGACCTGACTCAACTCTAAGCAGTAGCAGGCATGACAAACAAGCATGAATGAGTAGGCACATCAGGGCTCAAACAACTCCTACTCATGCTAGTGGGTTTCATCTATTTATCGTGGCAATGACAGTCATGCAGAGGATAAAGGGGTTCAACTACCGCAAAGATGTAACAAATGAAACGTTGTTGTCCTAATGCAGTAAAAGAGAGCAGGAGCGAGAGAGTGGGATTGTATCGGAATGAACAAGGGGGTTTTGCTTGCCTGGCACTTTTGAAGATAGTATATCTCTTCATCGGTGTCATCGATCTCATCGTCGGTACGTCGTCTACTGAGAGGGGACAAACACCGACAAACAAGGAAGAACACAATCAATGCAATGCACAATATGATGCATGATCATGACATGGCAATATGCTGTGATTTGAGCTAATGTAGCTAGCAGCAAGTTAAATGGAGTTGGTTTGAACCCTAGGTTCAAATTCAAACTCCACATGTGATTATTTAAATGCCATTCATATGATTTGTGCAATACAGCAGCTATAAGTTGTTCTAACATGCATGAAAATGGTACAGATGGATAGATTGGATTTTTCTGATCATTTTTCATATATAATTTATTTGATTTGGAGCTACGGTTGATTTTCTATGAATTTTTGAAGTTTGTGGTATTTTCTGAAATTTTCTGAATTATTTTAAATCCAGAAAATGATTATTCATACATCATTGCGTCATGCTGACCTCAGCAGGTCAACAGACTGGATCCAGGTCAAACCTGACACTGGGACCCACATGTCATTGGCTCTGTACTAACAGAGAGTTAGTTTTGTTAAACTAAAATAGCTAGGGGTTAGTTTAGTGTGTGGGGCCCGGTGTCAGTGGGTGTGGGTTCGATTAGTGGCGCCATCAGCCGCTAATGACGCCCACATCGGATGCGCCGGCGGTTAGCCGACGGCGACGACCCAGAGCGGCGGTGGCTCACCGGAGTGGCGGTAGGGGCAGCGGCTGGTGCGCCGAGAGCACCAGAGGTAGCTCATGCTCGCGCGATCCAATGGAGGCAGCGGAAGGTCGCGGGGCGGCCGGGGCTCGCCGGAACGAGCTTGCGGCGGAGGCCGGAGTACGGCTCCGAGCGAGCGCGGGCTACACGGCACGGGGAAGCTCGCCGGTGGGCTCATCGGACTCCTGGAGAAGTACGGAGTACGATGACGCGCGCGGGAGCGGCTCTCTTGGGCTCTGGCCACGGCGGCGCCATGGTCGGCGGCGACGAGCTCACGGGTGCGGTGGAGGGTACGACTAGGGGACGAACGAGCGAGGGAGAACAGGGGGAAAGGCGGCGGAGCTCACAGCAATCTCGAGGGCGTCGTCAGCGGCTCGGGGAAGACCTGGTGTGGCCGGAACGGCGACGGCGATCTCTGGCGGCCGGAGCTTCAAGACGAGGTCGGGGACGACGATACGGGGCTTTCGGCGTCGTATTCGTTGGCAGAGAGCTTCAGGGCGACGCAGCGGGGCCGGTGGATGCGTCGGCGAGACGAGGGGGTGGCTCAGGGTGCGACAGCGGCGAGCGGCGGCGACGGTGGCGCTCGGATGTGCGAGAGAGAGGGTCAGAGGGGGATGAGAGAGAGAGGAGGGAGGCAGAGGGAAACGAGGGCATCACCGTGGCGCGGCTAGAAGCGCCGAGACGCCGTGAGGTGGCAAGCAGGGGCTGGCGTGGCTCGGCTGTGTGTCGAGCACGCAGCTGCTTCTCCTCCCCGGCAGGAGGAAGAAGACAAGGCGCCTCGGTGGGCTAGGTTGGTCAAGCCGGGCCGGCCATGTAAGTGGCCTGTAAGTCTCTGCTCCTTCTATTTATATTTCTGTTTTGTTTTCTTTGTTTATTTCTTTGCCACTGTTTTCAAAAAGAACAAATCCAAACCAGTGACAAAATTCCTCTGAATATTTTTATGTTGCTTAATGGACTTTTCCAAAGGCACATAAAATGTTTCAGGGTATTTGGAAATATATTCTATACAAGTTATGAATATAATTCCAAATGCAAATAAAATAATGATTTAAATTCAAGGCCCAAAATATTCCTCAAAATGCTCATTATTTTTGGTTTGGTGCAAAAACCTTTGCCAAATATAACCAACATTATTTAAGGCCATTTTGGAAACGCCAATGCAATTTCCGTGGTTCTTTGCCTCGCTTTTAATTAAAGTTTTGAGGCTTCAACAATCCTCAATTCAAGTTTCAGAAATTTAAATATGATGCCCGGATGAAAATGCAACTATTTACAAACAATATTCTAGGGTTGTGACAACTCAATTTCACTAAACAAGAATCTCGTCTCGAGATTCAAGCGTAGGGTAAGATGAAGGGGGAACGCAAACTAACATAATCTTCACGATCCAGGTGGCACTTCAGAGAACATTGACTCGATCACCATCATTGTCTCGATGTCTTGCCCCAAGATCTCCAACTAACATGACAATGAGAGGGAAAGGAAAACTCTAGAGGGATCGATCTTATCGAAGGTCGAACAATGTCATGGCAACGTGAGTTGTCATGATACCATAACGATGCACCTTAGGAAGGTGACTCGAGAAATATCCCCTTAATGGCAAAAAGAATTACCTTTGGTTCAACGATCATTGAAACTCTTTATACCAGCTTAAGGCAATTCTTGTTTATCGCTTAGAGGGGTTCGGTAGGATGGCATACCCAGATTAGAATGGATAATGTGGATTACCTTGTTGAAGACAACACAAGGGATGATTTTAGTAACTGGGGAGAAGCTCAACAGTAGAGAGTGAGTCCACTGTCTGAAAGTTATAGCATAACCAAGGAAACTGAGAGCAATCCTAGCTAGTGCCGATGATAACACCTAGCGCTTGTGTGTGCTCTCAAGAACTTGAGCATTTCCATATTCGTCAAGGTCTTACCAACATCCGTGTCAAGGATCCTGGCAACACAACATACTACCATGATGAATTGTGATGGACGATGCAAATACAAAGGAAGATAACACCTTCAGATTTCACCTTGGCGGGGCCAAGGAACAAAATCGATGATCGACCGAGAGGCATTTAGCACTCCGCTTTAATGTTCTCCTTGATGTGCTAGCGTATCCCATTCTTTGAAATGGTTTGGTAACTAGACCATCAAGTAAAAGGTCGGACTTCGGAAGCACAAGAATCCATAAGGAACAATTAGGGAGTAAATCCTATGAAATCCTTATGGGTAGTGACCAAACGGCTTAATCAAGATACTACAATAATAGTACTTCCAGCTAGGTGCGTCCGCTTCACTAGAACCTATATCATAGTTTTTGGAAGAAGTTCCAACCATCATATCTCGCTCGAGATTCAGATCTGGTTGGTAATAATAATTCGATAAAGATGTCTCGAAAAGAAAGTTTGCAACACAAACCGACGAGATGACGCTATGAGATTCTCGAAATAAACTACGATAGCAAGCTTCAAAACATGAGCTAGTTCTGCTACAAACCTGTGAACACGCCGTCCAAGACAAGCATGACCACGTAGTAGTCTTATAGTAAAACACTACCGAAGTTCGTGGGGAATCATCATTGAAATAACGGGTCATGTGCATGTCCTTCCGGTTCTTCGGGAATAGCATTTGAACTTCTTATCCTTGAACAAATCAATCAAGGGCTTGGTGTGCTAAGGAATCCATATGGAGTGGAGGTAATTAATCTACAAACCATAGAATACATTCGCACATGCATAATCGACTTGGGATGATTCCAAAGGAAATAAAACAATCTTTCTCGAACTCACGACGCAACTTGCACCAAATGCACATGAGTTAGAGAAAGTCACTTTTTCATCCGAACATATACCTCATGAATGGAACACGAAGGTAATGTTTACAAAAGTTTCCAACACTAGATGGATGTTCAACATGATCATGGAGAAGATGAAATGCTGCTGATGGGTTCAACAACAAGTCATAGGGATGACCATATAAATGGAATTCCATAATTATGTGAACAAGGATATAGCATTGGTCGACTCCAAAGATGTAATGGTGTATGCTCGAGGAATAATCGCGAGTAAGACAACATTACTTAACATCGTTATTCCGACTTGATTTGACGATAGCCCATACTCAAATCAAAGTTTTTATAAGATAATAGGTCCAACAACCGATCACAGAGACCAATCGATGAAGATATCATCTTTCTTCAACTAACACATCAACACCGTGGATATCCCTTTGAGACTAAATAAGCTAGGTAAGCTTTCATCTTCTAACTCTCCAAGTTGTCGCTTAGCTTAACCAACTAGCTCGTGGGTATCCAACACGGATTCTGGAGAAGGGTGGTTTACAAGAAACCAACTTGATCACGAGCTCAACATAGCGGTCAGGTGACAACCTGGTGACACTTCCGAGAAGATATCCAGAAAATCACGAACCACCGGTATGTTACTAAGCTCGAGAACAATCTTGCTTATCAGGGCAAGACGATATGATCAAATAAGCAAGGATTGGCATTATCCTAACTCATTGATCGGAGAGTGCACCAGAAATAGGGACT
Source organism: Aegilops speltoides (assembly GCA_021437245.1). Taxonomy (NCBI): domain Eukaryota; kingdom Viridiplantae; phylum Streptophyta; class Magnoliopsida; order Poales; family Poaceae; genus Aegilops; species Aegilops speltoides. The sequence goes on along the minus strand of CM038145.1, from coordinate 258,401,241 downwards.
AGGTAGCACAATCTATCTTAGAATGATGATTCAATAACCAACACACTAAGAATGAGAATATTGACCATTTACTACCAAGCAACGGAGTTGCTAGGAGTATAGATTTCACACATCACGGTTCCCTTGTCGGCATTCCGGTTATAATAACACGGGAACCGAGAAATTACCAATGATGGTAAGAAGTATTACTGCGTCAAGAATTCATAAGATGGTGTGCAATTCCCATGACATTCTTGATATAAAGATGGTAATACTCCAAGGTAGAACAGAGCAAAAGCTGGATTGGCATTTTGATCTGCGAAGTACGACTGCTTTGACCCAATCCTGGAAATGGACAAGGTACTGGAGTTTGTTTCTCCTAGTCATTCTGAAATAGAATGGCTTAACGGACCACAAGAATAATAGGCATCGATGAACGAATGCACGCATACTCTTGACTATCAATTGATAGATGAAGGTCGGAATATAACTTAAGGGGGACAACTCAAAAGAATATACGATTTTCTGAGTTGTGGATGCATGGATTAGCATGTCAAACGAGTTCAACATATTTCTTCCGGATAACCCGTGCAGAAAGGTGGAACTGGCAGAATCACAATTATGAATGGAGAACCCATCGAGAGCACTCCGGCTGTGATCTTTTGATCCAACAAACATCTGCCGTAAGTGATTCATAGTATTTGGAAGAAGGAAATACCACGGACCTCGAGGACTAATGCAAAGGTTACTAATTTCCTAAAGGAACTAGCAAACACTATCAACATGAAATAAGTAGTGTGAATCTCGGTTCGTAAACCCGTAAGTAGAATACCTACTACTAAGTGGCATCACGGGATGCTTTGGAGGATGATGGCCGTAATCATCACACCGGGAACACAAAACATGGCTAGATTACTTGGCAATCCTCTAAGACACCTAGGGTCATAATAATAATTCCAACATATATGTCGAGGCAATAGAATACCTCAACTCAAGAATTAGTGTGATTAACTCCGCCCAAAGGAACATCAAAACCAGAGGGAAAGGATTTGCAAGTGCATCGATTGCTTAGAAACCCGGGATGACTCTTGACAAAGATAACGGTCAGAATCGCTCAAAAGAATTTGAGACATGTTACAAAAATGGTGGCATAGCCACTCAAAAGCACAATATCAAGGTTCCGAGACCAACTATGAACACACGGAAGTAGTACAAACTGAATCGAGATTTGAACTATCAATTCTATAAGTCTATGGTTTAGTAACACGTCATCCTGATAGATAGATGAGAAGGCCTAGTTCTTAATCCCCGTAGAAGAGAAGAGGATGACTCAGATCAGAAGGCCATGAGGTATAAGGAGTAAAAAGAGCCTTACGTTCCATCCCGCAATCAATTCCCTTATATAACTAAAGCATTTCTAGACTCAACTTCACCGGTTTGGCTTGGTAATCCCACAGCAAATAAGCTCGATACCAAAGCTGTCAGACCCCGACTCAATGCCACATCGATCTAGCATGTAACACCTCATATCACTTTGCGGCCTCACGCACGGTATTCCCACGGTGTCGCCTTACCTTTGCCGGGACCGCTTATGCCTTTTGGCACACGATATGATAGTGTCGCTAGCATCCATATGATAAGGAGCCCGGACTGACATGGCTAGTCGAAACCCAAAGTGGCACAAACTTACAGGACAGCATCCATGACCCAACATCGAACGTGTTCGGTCATCGCGAGTGAATCCAGTGTAGCACTGGCTAGCAGACTCGTGAACCGGGCAGAAGCGGCTAACAGACTCAGATTCATCGCGTGACATTTCCAAGGGATGCATACAGATCAAGAAGGACACATGCCGCCAGCCTAAGTGTTCGAGCAAGAGCAAGCTACCATGGCTCAAAGGAAGCACTAGGAGACATTTCCGTAAGAGAGGCTACTAAGAATAAACAACTAGATAGTCAAATCCCACACATACCAAGCATTTCAATAACATACACACAATATGCTCGATATGTGCAAATACAACATGGCATCACAACATGACTCTACAACTCAAGTATTTATTCATTAGGCTCCGAGGAGCGAGATATTACAAACATGGGTCTCACGACCCAACATTCAGAGCATACAAGTCAAAGCACAAGCGAAGCTTAACATGTCCGGGTACGTACATCTAGAAATGAAAAAGGCTGAGAAGCCTGACTATCTACCAGATCCTGCCGAGGGCACAAGATCGTAGCTGAGGTAACAAGCTAAACATCGAAGTCCACGTGGAACTACTAGTGAGAAGGAAATCACTGCAAAAACGTAAAATAGGCAAACGTGAGCACAAATGTACCCAGCAAGACTTACATCAGAACTAACTACTTATGCATCATTATCAACAAAGGGGATGGTGGAGTTTGACTGCAGCAAGCCAGCTTTGACACGGTGGCTATCCTGAACTACGACTGCAAGTAACTCTTTTGAGGTGGCGCACACGAGTCCACATATTCACCATACCAATACTCCACTATGGATCCGCTCCCGTCTCCCTACAAGAACGCCATCCATAGCACTCACGCTTATCTTGCGTATTTTAGAGTATCCACTTTCACTTGTCTATGAACTATGCAAGGGGTCCAAGTTTCCATATCCGAGGAACCGCTATTCAATAGATAATGATAACCCCGCAGGGTGTACTCTTCACACACGCCTCGCCACTTATCGCCTCAGACACGCCATGTACCTCGCAACCTTCAAGCTTAAAGTCGGGCGAGGAGTCGGCCACGCCTACCTAAACACTCAAGTCTCTCGCCCGTGTTTATCGCCTATTCGGTTCCATCCGCAAGGAGATCCGCCGGGTGTCGCCACGGCCCCAAACGATGTGAGCAGGGTTCCCAAGCCCACCTCGACGGGTAGATCTATGCTTGGTACACCGTACACGGTGCCTAGTCTGTCCCAAGCCCACCTGCATCGGTGCCACTTGGTAGACTACTAACACTACCTACAAACACCGTAAACTAGTTGCAACTCCCGGACAGAGAACAAGGGTGATTAAGAAGCCGAGAGGGGTCGAGTTACCGAACCCAATGTGTGGTAGTAACTGCTCATGGATCACAAACACGTAACTCAGCCTCGAGGACGGCTGCAATGAGACAACCCACCATGTACTCCTACATGGCCTCTCACCGCTACCTTTACCAAATCGTGTTCACACACTTAGCTCTCAACAAGAGGACATGTTCACACACCTCTAATTCATCCCCAATGAATCGACTGACTCAACTCTAAGCAAGAGCAGTGCATGACAAACAAGCATGAATGAGTAGGCACATCGTGGCTCAAACAACTCCTACTCATGCTAGTGGGTTTCATCTATTTACTATGGCAATGACAGTCATGCAGAGGATAAAGGGGTTCAACTACCGCAGCATGTAACAGTTGAAACGTTGTTGTCCTAATGCAAGAAAAGAGAGCAGGAGCGAGAGAGTGGGATTGTATCGAATGAACAAGGGGTTTTGCTTGCCCGGCACTTCAAGATAGTATATCTCTTCATCGGTGTCATCGATCTCATTGTCGATGACGCCGCTCATCGAGAGGGACAAACACCGACAAACAAGGAAGAACACAATCAATGCAATGCACAATATGATGCATGATCATGACATGGCAATATGCTGTGATTTGAGCTAATGTAGCTAGCAGAAGTTAAATGGAGTTGGTTTGAACCCTAGGTTCAAATTCAAACTCCACATGTGATTATTTAAATGCCATTCATATGATTTGTGCAATACAGCAGCTATAAGTTGTTCTAACATGCATGAAAATGGTACAGATGGATAGATTGGATTTTTCTGATCATTTTTCATATATAATTTATTTGATTTGGAGCTACGGTTGATTTTCTATGAATTTTTGAAGTTTGTAGGTATTTTTCAAATTTTCTCAATTATTTTAAATCCGTAAAATGATTATCTCATACATCATTGCGCCATGTCGACCTCAGCAGGTCAACAGACCGGGTCCAGGTCAAACCTGACACTGGGACCCACATGTCATTGGCTCTGTACTAACAGAGAGTTAGTTTTGTTAAACTAAAATAGCTAGGGGTTAGTTTAGTGTGTGGGGCCCGGTGTCAGTGGGTGTGGGTTCGATTAGTGGCGCCATCAGCCGCTAATGACGCCCACGTCGGATGCGCCAGCGGTTAGCCGACGGCGACGACCCAGAGCAGCGGTGGCTCACCGGAGTGGCGGTAGGGGCAATGGGTGCGCCGAGAGCACCAGAGGTAGCTCATGCTCTGCGCAAGATCCAAATGGAGGCAATGGAAGGTCGCGGGCGGCCGGGCTCACGGAACGAAGCTTGCGGCGAGGCCGGAGTACGGCTCCGAAGCGAGCGCAGGCTACACGGCACGGGAAGCTTGCTGTGGGCTCATCGGACTCGAGAAGTACGGAGTACGATGACGCGCGTGGGAGCGGCTCTCTTGGGCTCTGGCCACGGCGGCGCCATGGTCGGCGGCGATGAGCTCATGGGTGCGGTGGAGGGTACGACTAGGGGACGAACGAGTGAGGGAGAACAGGGGGGAAAGGCGGCGGAGCTCACAGCGATCTCGAGGGCGTCGCCAGCGGCTCGGGGAAGACCTCGTGTGGCCGGAACGACGACGGCGATCTCTGGCGGCCGGAGCTTCAAGACGAGGTCGGGGACGACGATACGGGCTTTCAAAGTCAGATTCAAGGCAGAGAGCTTGTGGCGACGCAATGGGGCCGGTGGATGCGCTGGGAGACGAGGGGTGGCTCGTGGTGCGACAAGTAGCGGCGGCGACGGTGGCGCTCGGATGTGCGAGAGAGAGGGTCAGAGGGGGATGAGAGAGAGAGGAGGGAGGCAGAGGGAAACGAGGGCATCTCCGTGGCGCGGCTAGAAGCGCCGAGACGCCGTGAGGTGGCAAGCAGGGGCTGGCGTGGCTCGGCTGTGTGCCGGGCACGCAGCTGCTTCTCCTCCTGGCAGGAGGAAGAAGACAGTGCTGCCCCTGGTGGGCTGGGCTGGTCAAGCTGGGCCGGCTACAGGTAAGTGGGCCAGGTAAGTCTCTGCTTCTTCTATTTATATTTCTGCTTTTGTTTTCTTTTGTTTATTTCTTTGCCACTGCTTTCAAAAAGAACAAATCCAAACCAAGGACAAAATTCCTCCTAATATTTTTATGTTGCTTAATGGACTTTTCCAAAGGCACATAAATAGCCAGGTATTTGGAAATATATTCTATACAAGTTATGAATATAATTCCAAATGCAAATAAAATAATGATTTAAATTCAGGCCCAAAATATTCCTCAAAAATGCTCATTATTTTGGTTTGGTGCAAAAACCTTGCCAAATATAACCAACATTATTTAAGGCCATTTTGGAAACGCCAATGCAATTTCCGTGGTTCTTTGCTCGCTTTTAATTAAAGTTTTGAGGGTTCAACAATCCTCAATTCAAGTTTCGTAAATTTAAATATGATGCCCGGATGAAAATGCAACTATTTACAAACAATATTCTAGGGCTGTGACACCAGCCTCCACCCGCTTACTCCACCGGCTATTGTTCAACCACCCTCCACGGGCACCCTCCACCGCTCATCGCTCATCCAGCCCTCCACACCACGGGTCCTGCTCAACCGCCTCCACGGCCACCCTCCACCGCTCATCTGCTCATCCAGCCCTCCACACCACGGGTTCCTGCTCATCCAGAGGCAATGCCACCGCCACTGCTCATCCAAACCCCTCACAACACTCAATGTTCATCCAATTGATTGGCTTCGCTTAGCAGCAGAGCGGCGAATCGCCCATCGGGTTCGCGCTAACACCATCGATCGATCGCCAGTTCAATAACGCCAGAGTTCGCAGGCAATCACTCGTGTTCGCTAGAGCCCAACGCCTCGCCGGCTTCAAGCATACCTAACGCCGCACACACGCCAAGATACATATAGAGAACGCAGATCGCCGCCCCGACCTCCCACCATAACCGCAACTCCACTAAATTTTCCTCCCCTTGCTTCTACCACGGTTTTTCCGCCATGGACGGCCCCAAGAATGTCATGTACTGCGCCTCCGCCCGCCCAGACTTAAAAGCCCATTTTCTCGTCATGATTTTTGTCATAAAAGTAGGAGCCCACCACATCTATGATGATACCGGTTTTGTCACAATTATCGCTATAGAAGTGTCATATGTATGATGAATTTTTTTCGTTTCGCCCAAAACATCACAGATGTGTCTTTTTTTGTAGTGTCAAGACCTCGCGGGGCCGAGACTGCTGGGCGACGACAGGAGCTTCTCAGAGCAGCCTCCTCAAAGGGCTCACGAGGAGGCGGAGAGATCAAGGTAGGGCACCTCCGAGGGGCCCGTGATGCAAGCCATGACGATCGGAGGCAGGCGGGCGCCGCCTCAAGCAGTTGTCCTTGTTTCCCTTCGGTGCTAAGGGGCGAGCATGTGCCAAGGCATCGTGCAAAGGTTACTGCTTCGTGCAACAAGACCAAGACCAGCAGAACGGCAGGATGGAGGTCATCGTGGAGCCTGTATAAGGCCACCATCGAGCCTTTGGCAGTCAAGACCAACTTTAGTCAGATAAGTGTACCAGATGTTCCCTTCAAATGGCTAATTGTTAGCGCCCTTCCCGCTCATTATTTGGGGAGAGGCCCAGGGCCTCGCTCTATAAATAGGACTAGCCACCACAAGGTAGAGAGGGCTGGAGAGCGAGGTATCTAGAGATCGACCAGCGAGAGAGAGAGAGAGAGAGAGAGAGAGAGAGAGAGAGAGAGAGAGAGAGAGAGAGAGAGAGAGAGATGACTGAACTCACCCAAGCAGTTCATCGCACCAGCTTAAGAACAGCCCCTCGCGAGGCTGTTCTCCCTTTGTTCTATTCATCATTAGCCCCTGAGGCAATCCACCACACCACACACTGGATTAGGGTATTACACCATAATGGTGGCCTGAACCAGTATAAATCTCGTGTCCTCTATGTGTTCATCTTTCTTGCCTAGATCTTTGCGAGACTTCAAGACGTGAGCTGGTAGGGGAGAGATCTTCGTGCGCACCCTAGTGTTCGAACCTCAAGGGTCTGCCGGAACCCGAAATCCGACATTTGGCGCGCTGTAGGGTGCGCCGAGTCCTTTCTTCGCTAGCTAGCGGTGATCTTCCGCTGTGACTATGGTCGACGCTACGAAGCTCGCGCTGAAGGCCGGGCTGCTTCGCCACTGTGTCGTCGCTTCAGACGGCGCCCGCCGGGCGGACGCCTGCCGTTTTCCATCGCCGCCGCCAACGCCGCCACCGCTGGCGGGGAACGAGCAGCAGCCTCGCCCTCAAGATCCTTTTGTGCGCGCGATGGCCGCACCGCCACCCTGTCGCCGACTCCACCGTCCGCTATCCCACGCCTGTCAAGGCCCCACGGACGCCAAGATGGCACGCTGCTTCGGCGCGCGGAGCTCCTGTGACTACCGCCTCGCCGACGACCTCTCACGAGGACTGGCTCGCCCACATCACCAAGCTCACAATGCCGCAGGGGCTCTCCCATGCTGTCCCTCTTGTCGCCTCACCTCCATCCTCGCGCAGAGGCGAGGAGCAGGAGGTGCTCCACCACCTCCACCCCAAGAAGGCGCCTGCTCCCAGCGTCCCAGATCGAGACCTGCGCGCCGCGCCGCCGCACGACAAGAAAGGAGCTGCTAAGAGATCCTCGCCTCAAGAAGGTGCTCGCGTGCTCCCAAAGACGGTGCAAGGGATGACCGCATCCTCAAGGCCGCCACGCCAGACCTCAGACCGCCTGTGCAGCGGCACGCTGGAATCTCCAGAGCAAGCCCGCACCAGCAGAGAGCTCCGGTGGCCACCACAGTTGCCGCCACCTCACCTCGAAGGCAGAAGGTCGCATGGCCCGGCAAGTTCAAGCTGACTGCCTCTCGGGTACGACGGCACTGCAGACTCGCGGAGATCCTCCAGCTCTCACGTTGGGCATCGAGGCTGCAAATGGAGCAGAAGGTCATGGCGAATTGGTTTCCCATGGCGCCAAGGACGATGCCCGCACTCTAGCTCCCGAACTCGCCTGTGCATGATCTCTCTCTGGGACGAGATGCGCACCCGCCCATCGCCAACTTCCAAGGTATCATGACCGCCCCCGCCATGAGTGACTAGGCACAGATCAAGCAACAGCCGGGAGAGACCCTGCAGAAGTACATCCAGCGCTTCAACAATGCTCGCCTCAAGATCCCCAGGGTGACTGAGGAGGCCATCATCTCAGCCTTCTCCGAGGCCCTCGCCAAGGGTGGTGTGACCAGCCTCGTGAGGACCGCTGGCAGGACCAGCCTCGCGAGGGAGGTTGGAGGGATCAGCCTCACAAGGACCGCCTCAAGGCAACGCAGCCTCCCTCCTCCGCCACCGACGCCAAGGAGGAATGAAGACCATCACCAGATTTAGGGGCTGGGGGCTTCAGAGCCGCAAGAATCGCAGATCCGCGCCAGCCCCAGCCTCTCAACAAGATCTTCAAGTAGTTTGCTCGCAAGGTGAATGTAATCCTTCCTGCTTAAGGCCACGCGCCTCTCGTGGTTCTGCAAGGCGCTTATCACGCTCAGCTCAGCGGATCAGCTCAAGTGTGCGGTAACGGCCGGGGTCCTCCTGATGCTTTGTTCCCCAGTCATCAGCAATGTGCAAGTCACCAGGACCCTCATCGACGGCGGAGCCGGGCTCAATGTCCTATCCGTCGAAACGTTCAAGAATCTCCAAGTGCCATACGATCAACTTCAGCCAACCAAGCCTTTCTCAGGAGTCACTGATGGTTCCACTATTCCAATAGGGCAAGTTCGTCTTCCCGTCACTTTTGGGCAGCAGAACAATTACCGCACCGAGCTCCTTGACTTCGACGTCACCCACATTCGCCGCCATAATGCCATCCTCGGGTATACAGCCTAGGCCAAGTTCATGGCAGGGACTCACCATGGCTACAATGTCCTCAAGATGCCAGGAAGCGGTGGAATCATCACAGTGCCTTGCGAAGAGAGGGATGCAGTGTGCTCTCTTGAGCGTGCCGCGGCAATCGAAGACCCAGATCACAGGAGCGGGAGGCACCCTGAGACGGTCCATAAGAAGAAGAAGGCTTCACCTAGCCCAGCGCCATGCAGGCAAAGCGCCCGAGGCGCCGTGTCGACCCGTGTCTGCTCAAGGGCGCCACCCTCTGCCGCATAGGAAGGCGCGCCCGACGCCCTCCCCGGGCAGGGCTCGGGGGCTCTCTCCTGGAGGGCCACCGACCTCGCCAAGGTCACGAGGGAGGCGCTCGGGCACCACTTGGAGGTGTGCTTCGAGGCACGTTTACCTCAGGAAGGTATAAGGCAGGAAAGGCAAAACCACTAAGAGTTCATCGCAAGGAATATTCAAGAGCTACAGGAGTCAAGAGTCATGTGTGGTAGTCGCCGCCTACCCGCTGCAGCCCCACATCCCGGCGAGGATGGTGGGCTGCACGTCTGCATTGACGTATCAGGGCTCAACCGTGCCGCGTCTCAGGAGCGCCTCTGGCCTTCACACGTGGGGCATTGTGAGGGCCCACCACAGCCTACGCTCAGATGCCCTTCGGCTCGCCGAACGCGGCTGCCGCCCACCAGCCACCGATGAGGAGCATCCCGAAGCTCAGTGGCTGTGCATCGCTGCTCGTGGAGGAGATGGAGATGGACCTCGAGGAGATGCCCGACCTCGTGAGCCTCCCGAGGCTCTGTGGTTCAAGGCTCATGAGGAGCGGCTTCTTCACCACCACGCCGCCGCCACTCCGACACTCGCCTCCGCAATGGTACCAGTGACATCTTTTCAAGTTTTATCTTCACCTGGGAGCGCTCAGTAGGCCACATCATTCCTAGGTCGTGGGTCCGCCTCGCTGCATGTATCCGCTTTGCTTAAGGATTTTCATCTGCTTTGTTGGGGCGCACCTCGGCTGCATTATCCTGTGCTGCTCGGGCCGCACCGAGTGGCGCTTATTTCCATGCATCTGTCTAAATGGACTTGTTCTCCGAGCTTAACCTCGTCCCCATGGTTATTATTCAGGCCTTATTGCGAACCTCTTCGCCGCATGCAAAGTGGTTGCACGTTAGTGGGGGGCGCCGAGCATCACGGCTCACGGGTTTCATCGCTCTCCAGCCTCACCGGCCTTGACCCACGGCATCGCGACTGTCAAACCAGCGGCGGCCGAGCTCGCCGAGGGCCGGACCCGAGGACGAGAGCATTTGCATTCTAACCACCCGCAGAACACACCATTGATAAAGGCCTGCAGCCAGCGCAACCCGCCACGAGGTAGGGCCCCGTGAGTCCCACGCTGGCTCACGGTGCCCAGATACACCTCTCCTAGCCCTACCGTGTGCCCACGTGTCGTATGGGTCAGACACGCCCGGGCTCCTCCCAGAGGGGGCCCCTCTCCCACGCACCAGTGGAAGCACCATGCTCCGCGCTGGCTGACGACACTACCGAGGAGCGGCTATGCCCGTGCACACACGGAAGCGCTATGCTCTGCGCTGGTGATAAACAACTGGGGCAGCCCACGGCCGTACCAACCTTAGGGAGCCCCGAGCTCAGTGTCTGGCACCATCGCAACGCCTCCCCTCGAGAGTGCCGCGCGAGGGGGCTGGGCACGGGGGCTGCGCCGGGCCACGCCAGAACGCACGCCACCCAGCCAGGTCCCTCGGAGCTGGTCGTCGCGTGCCTCTCCCCGAGCGGAGCCAAGGTATGAAGGCTCGTTTGCGCGTCAAGGGGGACTCCTAAGCATCGCGACTCAGGAGCCTAACTGGTCACGTAGCCCCTCACCCCTTAGTCCCGTCCTGGTTTCCGGTCGGGACTAACAACGGCTGAGGTATGCGCGGGGCCGGGCCCTGCCGATGTAGAACGACAAAGTCTACACCTACGCCCCCCTTCCCTACTTGCTGTTCGCGCGTCAAGGGGGACTCCTAAGCATCGCGACTCAGGAGCCTAACTTTCCACATAGCCCCTCACTCCTTAGTCCCGTCCTGGTTTGCGGTCGGGGCTAACGGCGGATGAGGTATGCGCAGGGTCGGGCCCTGCCGACGTAGAACACAGGCAAATAGGAGGGAAAATGCAAATCCTAAGGAATTCAAAAGCAAATATTACAAGCCATAGAATGTCTCACAACACCAAACACAAGTTTAACCGCCTCCACGAGGCACGGTGCATGTTGCATGAATTAAAAACAGGACAGGAGCCGCAAAGGGATCACTTTCCAGGGGCGCCGTGGCTTGTGGTGGAACCATGCTGGGTGGCTCCGCTTCCTGAAGCCGCAGAACTGGCGGTGTCGCATCTAGGCAAGATGCTTAAGGCGCGGAACCTCCCCAGCAAAGCCTCGGCTCAGCCCTTCATAGCCTCAGCAGCGGCGGCGGCAAGGTCGCCGCTCACGGGTTCCATCAGGCTGTTGAGGTTGATGTTGGGGTCGCGAAGGTAGATGTGGCTGAGGACGCGCATCAGTGCTGCAGATGACAGGGCACGTGCCTCGGCCTCAGCCGTAGGGCCAAGGCCGTCCGCGGCATCTTCAAGCGCACGGACAAGGTGTTGGGGAACGTAGTAATTTCAAAAAATTTCCTACGCACACTCAAGATCATGGTGATGTATAGCAACGAGAGGGGAGAGTATTGTCTACGCACTCTGAGACCCAAGCGAAGCGATCACAATGTAGAGGAAGTAGTCAGACGCTCTCCTCGCGATCCGACCGATCCCGGCGCCAGCATTCGGCGCCTGAAGTTCTTGACACACGACAGCTCGATGACGCCCTCAGATCCGATCCAGCCGAGTGTCGAGGAGAGTTCCACAAGACGACGGCGCAGGACGATCTTGATGTTCTATGCGCAGGCTTCACTTAAGCTTCATGACGATATGACCGAGGTGGAATATGGTGGAGGGGGCACCGACACGGCTAAGGAATGATCCGAGATCAAACTTGTGTGTTCTAGGGTGCCCCCCCCTCAGATATAAAGGAGGGAGGGGGAGGTGCGGTGGCCCAAGGAGGCGCTGCCGAGGAGTCCTACTCCCACCGAGTAGGACTCCCTTTCTTAGTTGGAGTAGGATTGGGGAGGGGAAGAGAAAGGGGGCGCCGCCTCCTTGTCCTATTCGACTGGGGGAGGGGCGCGCCACCCCCGGCCGCCCCTCCTCTTCTCCCTCGAGGCCCACTAAGGCCCATTTAGTTCCGGGGTTCCAGAACCTCCCTGCATTCCCAGAATTCCGCTTTCACCCGAACCATTCCAACTCCAAATATAGACTTCCAATATATCAATCTTTATGTCTCGACCATTTCGAGACTCCTCGCCATGTCCGTGATCACATCCGGACTCAACTTCTTCGGTACATCAAAATACATAAACTCATAATAACCGCCATCGAAACCTTGCTGCAATGGACCCTACGGTTCGAGAACATGTAGACATGACCGAGACACGCCTCCGTCAATAACCAATAGCGGACCTCGATGCCCATATTGGTCCTACATATTCTACTTAAGATCTTTATCGGTCGACCGCATAACAACATACGTTGTTCCTTTGTCATCGGTATGTTACTTGCCCGAGATTCGATCGTCGGTATCCAATACCTAGTTCAATCTCGCACGCAAGTCTCTTTACTCGCTCCGTAATACATCATCTCACAGCTAACTCATTAGTTGTATTGCTTGCAAGGCTTCGTGATGTGTATTACCGAGAGGGCCCAGAGATACCTCTCCGACAATCGGAGTGACAAAACCTAATCTCAAATACGCCAACCCAACATCCGCCTTTGGAGACACCTGTAGTACTCCTTTATAATCACCCGCCATGCCAGACGCTTGGTAGCACCCAAAGTGTTCCTCCGTAAACGGAGTTGCATAATCTCATAGTTACAGAACATGTATAAGTCATGGATAAAAGCAGAGCAACATACTAAACGATCTTGTGCTAAGCTAATGGAATGGGTCATGTCAATCGATCATTCTACTAATGATGTGACCTTGTTAATCAAATAACAACTCCTTGTTTATGGTCGGAAACATAACCATCTTTGATTAACAAGCTAGTCTAGTAGAGGCATACTAGTGACATCTTGTTTGTCTATGCATTCACACATGTATCATGTTTCCTGTTAATACAATTCTAGCATGAATGATAAACATTTATCATGAAATAAGGAAATAAATAATAACTTTATTATTGCCTCTAGGGCATATTTCCTTCAGCCTCCCACTTGCACTAGAGTCAATAATCTAGATTACATAGTAATGATTCTAACACCCATGGAGTCTTGGTGTTGATCATGTTTTGCTCGTGGAAGAGGCTTAGTCAACGGTCTCGCTACATTCAGATCCGTATGTATCTTGCAAATCTCTATGTCTCCCACCGACTAAGTCCCTGATGGAATTGAAGCGCCTCTTGATGTGCTTGGTCCTCTTGTGAAATCTGGATTCCTTTGCTAAGGCAATTGCTCCAAGATTGTCACGAAGATTTTCATTGACCCGATGCACTAGGTATGACACCTAGATCGGATATGAACTCCTTCATCCGCACTCTTCATTAGCTGCTTCGAAGCTGCTATGTACTCCGCTCACATGTAGATCCCGCCACGACGCTTTGTTTAGAACTCGCACCAACCGACAGCCCTCCGCTTAGTGTAAATACGATCCGGTCTCGCGATTTAGAATCGTCCGATCAGTGTCAAAGCTTGCATCAACGTAACTGCCATTTATGAGCTCTTTGTCACCTCCATATACGAGAAACATATCCTTAGTCCTTTTCGTATTTCAGATGTTCTTGACCGCTGTCCAAAGTGATCCACTCGATTACTTTGGTACCTTCCTCGCTAGGCTTATAGCAAGGCACACATCAGGTCTGGTACACAAGATTGCATACATGATAGAGCCTATGGCTGAAGCATAGGAACATCTTTCATTTTCTCTATCTTCTCGCAGTGGTCGGGCATTGAGTCTTACTCAACTTCACACCTTGTAACACGTGCAAGAACCCTTTCTTTGCTTGATCCATTTTGAACTTCTTCAAAATTTTGTCAAGGTATGTGCTTTGTGAAAGTCCAATTGCGCCTTGATCTATCTCTATAGATCTTAATGCCCAATATGTAAGCAGCTTCACCGAGGTCTTTCATTGAAAAACTCTTATTCAAGTATCCCTTTATGCTATCCAGAATTCTATATCATTTCCGATCAGCAATATGTCATCTACATATAATATCGTAAATGCTACAGAGCTCCCACTCACTTTCTTGTAAATACAAAGCTTCTCCAAAAGTCTCAGATGAACCCAAATGCTTTGATCACACTATCAAAGCATTTATTCCAACTCCGAGATGCTTGCACCAGTCCATAAATGGATCGCTGGAGCTTGCACACTTTGTTAGCTCCCTTTGGATCGATAAAACCTTCTCGTTGCATCATATACAACTCTTCTTCCGTAAATCCATTCAGAATGCGCTTTACATCCATTTGCCAAATTTCATAATCATAAAATGCGCAATCGCTAACATGATTCGGACAGACTTAAGCATCGCTACGGTGAGAAGGTCTCATCGTAGTCAATCCCTTGAACTTGTCGAAACCCTTTGCATAAGTCGAGCTTTGTAGACAGAATATTACCGCCGCCACTACCTTCTTCTTGAAGATCCACTTGTTTTCTATTGCTTGCCAATTCGGCAAGTCAACCAAAGTCCATACTTTGTTTTCATACATGGATCCCATCTCGCATTTCATGGCCTCAAGCCATTTTATGGAATCTGGGCTCACCATCGCTTCTTCATAGTTCGAGGTTCATCATGATCTAGTAGCATGATTTCCGTAACAGGATTACCGCATCACTCGTGCGGATCTTACTCGTTGATCTACGAGGTTCTCAGAGTAACTTGATCTCAAGTTTCATGATCAACATCATCAACTTCCTCACTACTTGGTGTAGATGTCTCGTAAACCGTTTCTGCGATTTAACTACTTTCAAGTAAGGGAGAAGGTACAATTACCTCATCAAGTTCTACTTTCCTCCCACTCACTTCTTTCGAGAGAAACTCCTTCTAGAAAGGATCCATTCTTAGCAACAAATGTCTTGCCTTCGGATCTGTGATAGAAGGTGTACCCAACTGCCTCCTTTGGGTATCCTATGAAGACACATTCGATTTGGGTTCGAGCTTATCAGTTGAAGCTTTTTCACATAAGCATCGTGATCCCCAAACTTTAAGAAACGACAACTTTGGTTTCTTGCTAAACCACAGTTCATAAGGTGTCGCCTCAACGGATTTCGACGGTGTTCTATTCAGGTGAATGCGGCCGCCTCTAGAGCATAACCCCAAAACGATAGCGGTAAATCTGTAAGAGACATCATAGATCGCACCATATCTAGTAAAGTACGACACGACGCTCGACACACCATTACGCTGTGGTGTTCCGGTATGGAGTTGCTAAACTATTCCGCATTGTTTCAAATGTAGACCAAACTCAGAACTCAAATATTCACCTCCACGATCGATCGCAGAAACTTAATTTTCTTGTTACGATGATTTTCAACTTCACTCAAATTCTTTGAACTTTTCAAATGTTTCAGACTTATGTTTCATTAAGTAGATATACCCATATCCGCTTAAGTCATCCGTGAAGGTGAGAAAATAACGATATCCGCCACGAGCCTCAACATTCATCGGACCACATACATCTCAGATGTATGATTTCCAACAAATCTGTTGCTCTCTCCATAGTACCGAGAACGGGTTCTAGTCATCTTGCCCATGAGGCACGGTTCGAAGTGCCAAGTGATTCATAATCAAGTGACTCCAAAAGTCCATCAAGATGGAGTTTCTTCATGCGCTTTATAATCGATATGACCTAAATGGCAAGTGCCACAAATAAGTTGCACTATCATTATCAACTCTGATCTTTTGGTTTCAACATTATGAATATGTGTATCACTACTATCGAGATTCATCAAAATAGACCACTCTTCAAGGGTGCATGACCATAAAAGATATTACTCATATAAATAGAACAACCATTATTCTCTCGATTTAAATGAATAACCGCCTCGCATCAAACAAGATCCAGATATAATGTTCATGCTCAACGCAGCACCAAATAACAATTATTTAGGTCTAAAACTAATCCCAAGGTAGATGTAGAGATAGCGTCGATCGCGATCACATCGACTTTGGAACCATTTCCCACGCACATCGTCACCTCGCCCTTGCCGAGTTCGCTAATCAGTAGTCCCCTGCTTCGAGTTGCAAATATTAGCAATGTAACCAAGATCAAATACCCTGTGTGCTACTACGAGCTCTAGTAAGGTACACATCAATAACATGTATATCACATATACCTTTGTTCACCTTGCCATCCTTCTTATCCGCCAAATACTTGGGGCAGTTCCGCTTCAAAGGACTACCGCTTGGCAAGAGAAGCACTCGCTTTGTGCTTAGGTACAGATTTGGGTTTCTTCTCCGAGTAGCAACTTGCTTGCTGTTCTTCTTGAAGTTCCCTTCTTCTTCCCTTTACCTTTCTTCTTGAAACTAGTGGTCTTATTGACCATCAACACTTGATGCTCCTTCTGATTTCTACCTCCGCAGCCTTTAGCATCATGTAAGAGCTCTGTATAGTCTTTACTAACCCTTGCATATTATAGTTCATCACGAAGCCTTTGTAGCTTGGTGGCGTGATTGAAGAATTTCACAATGACACAATCATCCGGAAGATTAACTCCCAATTGCGTCAAGTGATTGTAGTACCCGCACATTCTCGAGTATGTGCTCACTAATGTAACTATTCTCTCCATCTTGCAGCTATAGAACTTATTGGAGACTTCATATCTCTCAACTGGCATTCTGTTGAATATTAACTTCAACTCTCGAACATCTCATATGCTCCATGACGCTCAAAACGCCGTTGAAGTCCCGGTTCTAAGCCGTAAAGCATGGCACATCGAACTATAGAGTAGTCATCGCTTTGCTCGCCAGACGCTCACAACATCCGTGTTGCTCCAAAGAAGAGTCTGCACCTAGCGTGCATCCAGACGAACTCTTTCAGGCAGCAATGAGGATGATCTCGTTACGGACCCAATTCCGTAATTGCTACCATCATCTTTCAACTTTGCTTTTCAAGGAACGCATTAAAATTCAACGAACAACAAAGACGAGCCATCTATCTACAATCAAACATAAACAAGCAAGATACTATCAGTACTAAGTTCATGATAAATTTAAGTTCAATTAATCATATTACTTAAGAACTCCCACTTAGATGACATCCTCTAGTCATCTAAGTGATCACGTGATCCAAATCAACTAAACCATAACCGATCATCACGTGAAATGGAGTAGTTTTCAATGGTGAACATCTTATGTTGATCATATCTACTATATGATTCACGCCGACCTTTCGGTCTCCGTGTTCCGAGGCCATATCTGCATATGCTAGGCTCGCCAAGTATAACCCGAGTATTCTGCGGTGCAAAACTGGCTTGCACCCCTGTAGATGGACGAGAGCTTATCACACCCGATCATCACGTGGTGTCCGGGCACGATTTAACTTTGGCAACGGTGCATACCGGGAGAACACTTCTTGATAATTTAGTGAGAGATCATCTTATAATGCTACCACAATCAAAGCAAGATAAGATGCATAAAGGATAAACATCACATGCAAATCAATATAAGTGATATGATATGGTCATCATCATCTTGTGCTTCGTGATTCCATCTCGCAGCACCACCATGATCACCATCGCCACCGCGCGACACCTTGATCTCCATCGTAGCATCGTTGTCGCCTCGCCAAACTTATGCTTCTACGACTATCGCTACCGCTTAGTGATAAAGTAAAGCATTACAGGTGATTGCATTGCATACAATAAAGCGACAACCATATGGCTCCAGCCAGCTGCCGATAACTTCGTTACAAAACATGATCATCTCATACAATAAAATATAGCATCACGCCTTGACCATATCACATCATTAACATGCCCCGCAAAAACAAGTTAGACGCCCTCTACTTTGTTGTTGCAAATTTTACGTATTGCTACGGGCTTAAGCAAGAACCAGTCTTACCCACGCATCAAAACCACAACGATATTTCACAAATAGACTCCGCTTTTAACCTTCTCAAGGACCGGGCGAGCCACACTCGGTTCAACTAAAGTGAGAGAGACAGACACCCACCACCACCTTTAAGCAACGAGTGCTCGTGGCGGTGAAACCAGTCTCGCAGAAGCGCACGCTGTAATGTCGGTCCGGGCCGCTTCATCTCACAATACCGCTAAACCAAAGTATGACATGCTGGTAGGTAGTATGACTTGTATCGCCCACAACTCACTTGTGTTCTACTCTGCAAAACATCAAACCATAGAAAAACCTAGGCTCGATGCCACTGTTGGGGAACGAGTAATTTCAAAAATTTCCACGCACACGCAAGATCATGGTGATGTATAGCAACGAGAGGGGAGAGTATTGTCTACGCACTCAGAGACCCGGGCGAAGCGATCACAACGTAGAGGAAGTAGTCGACGCTCTCCTCGCGATCCGACCGATCCCGCGCCACATTGGCGCCCGAGTTCTTGACACACGACAGCTCGATGACATCCTCAGACTCCGATCCAGCCGAGTGTCGAGGGAGAGTTCCACAAGACGACGGCATGGTGACGATCTTGATGTTCTATCGCAGGCTTCACTTAAGCTTCATGACGATATGACCGAGGTGGAATATGGTGGAGGGGGCACCGACACGGCTAAGGAACGATCCGAGATCAAACTTGTGTGTTCTAGGGTGCCCCTGCCCTCAGATATAAAGGAGGGAGGGGGAGGTGCGGCCGCCCAAGGAGGAGGCGCCGAGGAGTCCTACTCCCACCGAGTAGGACTCCCCCTTTCTTAGTTGGAGTAGGATTGGGAGGGGAAGAGGAAAGGGGCGCCGCCCCCTCCTTGTCCTATTCGGACTGGGGGGGGCGCGCCACCCCCGGCCGGCCCTCCTCTTCTCCTCGAGGCCCACTAAGGCCCATTTAGTTCCCGGGGTTCCGTAACCTCCCTAAGATTCCCAGAATTCGCTTTCACCCGAACCATTTCAACTCCAAATATAGACTTCCAATATATCAATCTTTATGTCTCGACCATTTCGAGACTCCTCGTCATGTCCGTGATCACATCCGGACTCCAACTTCTTCGGTACATCAAAATACATAAACTCATAATAACCGCCATCGAAACCTTGCGCATGGACCCTATGGTTCGAGAACAATGTAGACATGACCGAGACACGCCTCCAAATAATAACCAATAGCGGACCTGGATGCCCATATTGGTCCTACATATTCTACGAAGATCTTTATCGGTCGACCGCATAACAACATACGTTGTTCCTTTGTCATCGGTATGTTACTTGCCCGAGATTCGATCGCTTGTATCCAATACCTAGTTCAATCTCGCTACGCAAGTCTCTTTACTCGCTCCGTAATACATCATCTCACAGCTAACTCATTAGTTGTATTGCTTGCAAGGCTTCGTGATGTGTATTACCGAGAGGGCCCAGAGATACCTCTCCGACAATCGGAGTGACAAAACCTAATCTCAAATACGCCAACCCAACATCCGCCTTTGGAGACACCTGTAGTACTCCTTTATAATCACCCAATTACGCTAGACGCTTGGTAGCACCCAAAGTGTTCCTCCGTAAATGGGAGTTGCATAATCTCATAGTTACAGTGAACATGTATAAGTCATGGATAAAAGCAGTAGCAACATACTAAACGATCTTGTGTTAAGCTAATGGAATGGGTCATGTCAATCAGATCATTCTACTAATGATGTGACCTTGTTAATCAAATAACAACTCCTTGTTTACGGTCAGGAAACACAACCATCTTTGATTAACAAGCTAGTCTAGTAGAGGCATACTAGTGACATCTTGTTTGTCTATGCATTCACACATGTATCATGTTTCCGGTTAATACAATTCTAGCATGAATGATAAACATTTATCATGAAATAAGGAAATAAATAATAACTTTATTATTGCCTCTAGGGCATATTTCCTTCACAAGGAAGGGAAGTAGCTCCGCGGGGCCGTCCTCCTCGCCAACCAACGGGTCCTTTAAGCCGCTCTCATAGAGCGTCTTCAGCACAGCGCGAGCCTTCTCCTCCAGCTCGGCAAAGGCCGCTCGATCCTTGACCAGGACCTTTGCCTTGCGGTCTAGCTCAGTCCTCTCCACCTTCAGCGCCTGCTCCAGCCTCTCCAGCCGGCCATGGCGGTCGACAAGCTCGGCATCCCGGTCCTTGACGGCAGCCTCCTGAGCCTTCATCTCCTCCTCCTTCTCCTGGCGGACACGGACCTCCTTCGCGAGCTCCTCGCGTAGGTCTTGCAGCTCGACCTCCAGCGCCTTGCAGTGGCCCCGGGCATCTGTAGCATCACCTTGGGCATCATCGTGAGCAGCCTCAGCCCGGTGGGCGGCTTCCTTCTCCTCATCGGAGGCAGATGCAGCCTGCCTCACCGCTGCTCGGACAGAGGCAGCGGAGCAGGCCCAGCCCGGAGGCTAACTCCAGGCGCCCGACCACCAGGCAAGGGTCCGCGCTCTGGAGATCCTCCCGAAGCCGGCTCAGTTCATTGGCAGCCTGGTCCAAGACAGCGGAGGGATCAGAAGAGACGGGAGCTGGTGGACACTACTAGGGAAAAGCCTAGCAGCAGCGCGGGTTTTGGCCCTCTCAGTAGCACGGGTACCGGCGCTACTAATAAGGCGCCATAGTTAACGATAGCAAGAGCGCAGGTCGACCCACGCCATCGCTATCGATGAATAGTTGTAGCGCTTTGGAAAATGGCGCCATCGATATTATTCAGTAGCGCATTGTTTAGGTGAAGCGCCATCGTAAGTCGGCGCCATCGCTAAATTCCCCTCGCTACTACTAGTTTTATTAGTTTTTTTCCTGCATATTTGTTTTTATTTGTTTTATATTTGAATAGGCTTTATACAATAATCTTTAGCATATCATCCACATACAAATGTAATCATAGCATATACATACAATTAGTCTCATCAAATCATGTCATCATCATAATCATCATCCAACACAAAGTGGTCTCTCGTCATCAATCTCAAAATAGCGATACAAGTCTCGATTACTTGCAAATACATCGTCACCCATCTAAACTATGATATACGCGAGAATAGCTATCACTTTGAGTACATGAGTTCAGATCCCCTCTCGCATTAGCGTGAACCTAAACTAAGTATTGCGGTCGCCGAAACCTAAAACCGGTACACTGGCCTAACACTCCGCCACTTGTCGATATATACTCCCGGCGTAGCACTTCTTCGCCATCTATGATCTATGCACCCGCATCGTCACATGAGTCGATGATATGCAACATATATAGTTGAGCAATGTAAAGAGACAGACTTGGCAAAAATAGAAACAACATATCATAAGCATAAATAACAAAGTTCATCGCACTCCAAAATGACCTAAGTAGAGTAATTTTCGCTAGTCGAGGAGGAGGACGGTTTAATTACATCACAAATAAAGTTTCACCGCATAACTCAAAGTTTTGTCATAAAAGAAAGTATGGACTAAACGGACACATTGTCATATATCGACAATCACTCCATCATGTCGTGCCATCCATCCATGTCAGGGAGATAGTCATCGAGCTTAGTGATAGGCTTCATGTCGAGACCCTGAGAGGCTATCCATGTTCGGACGCCTTCCCGCCGACATTTGTCCTTCTCGCATGGAACATCCCCTGTTTTTTTGACGACCTCATTCATGATGATTTGGGCAAGTTCGCTACTGGATGTTATAGAACTCAGCTCAAGTCGATGATCCTCGATATATCCTATGTCCTTTGTCCATTGCAGTAATATGGGCACCGCCAGATCTAGGTGCCATGTGAAGGTTCCGTGATCCCGCTCAGACTCCAAAGATGTGGTGTAGGACATAGAATCCATCATTAAGAGAATTGTTCGCTGTCGGATGCAGCAGGTCGGTCTTAGGGCTGAAGTATGCCCCGCCGCCTTCTCTTCTTGTTCCTAAGCTCTCCACCCCTTGCTTGGTAGTAAAACATAGCATCGCCGAGAACATCTTTGATGTGGGTGTAATCCTTTTGTGAATGTTCTTCGACGAGTCCAAGTAAAGAGCGTGGGAGAATCGGGGTAGAGGATGATGAGGACAGCATACCCCACCATGCAGCAAAATAAGTACACCTCAAATTAATTAGCCTCCACCGCAAATGAATTATTGAAATCAAGTAAGGATAGCAACGTGATGACTTACACGGATGATAAGGCACGAGAATCGCCTCCTTGTCCTTATTGGCAGCATGAAACCGACGACGAATCCTCGATATTCACGATGCTATGCATGCACTCCCAATAAGCCTCTCGCATGTAGTACGGGTCAGCGGATACGTATAAAACGATCCGCTCAACCCCAATGATGTAGTTCATGTGCAAGGCATAAATGCGACAAACGAAAATCCAGCGCCTTCACGTGAAACATGTCGAATATGTAATCGAATCGAGGAAGAACTTATCCGCTGGGAAGCCGCCGACGCATTTACATTTGCCGCGGAACGTTAACCACGAGAGTGGGTATCTTGGATCTTTCGAGGCGATGGGGCCTTTCTACCCGCAAAGACATCGTCATGAAGTCTCCTTAGATCGCCGAATCTGGCCCGTAGCGCTGTTTCGTAGGATTGGTCGACCGATATGCCATTTATCCGCATCGTGGATATCTACACGGTCCGAAGCCGAGGCTGCCGAGGCGGCTGGATCATAGAATCAGCTTTTTGCCTTTCCTCGCTTCTCTTCCTAGACTTCTTTACCACCGGATGGTCGCCAATAATACGATGAGACGGTAATTCAGTGCATCGACTCATGACGCCAAACCCTCGAGGAGGCGCCAAGATAGACATACCGCTCAAAGTGCCATCGCATCCTCATCCTCATCCATGGCGACGCCATCACGACTAATGGAGCCACCGCTACCCCCGTCCGCTATCACCCAACCCGACACCCGACGCTAATTGGGTAGGTGGGTGTTGATGTTCATACCTTGCCGAGGCTGCGTGCTCGTGGGTGTGCTCCCGCCGCCCTGCACGGGCGCGCACTTTGGCCACAACAAGACCCACCCATTGCAACAATCACCAAGCCCTCGCGGGTCTCGCTCGTCATCCCCCACTAGTATTAGAGGGGTAAATTCTCGTGCCCGGCTTGACATCGCCACGGAAACCTTCAAGACGCTCGGGGATCGACCGATCGTGGAACAATGGTTCCTTCGCTCCATTATCGCCCCTTCCCCACTTCCACCTTCTGCTCACGATGGTGTACAATATGGTGCACGGGTTTCGCTGGCCGCAAAGATAAGTCTCGCGACGGAGGCATCCAAAGGCAACGAAAACGGAGATTATACATTTATATTGAAGGGGCAGGTGTGACAGACACCGTGAGGGCGCCGAGCTCAGCTAAAGAGGAGGCACCACCGAGCACGCCCGTGCGGGAGCCAAAGGGAGCAGGTACGGAGCCGTGCAGAGTAGGTGCGGAGCAAAGGGAGCAAAAGGGAGCGCAAGGGAGCAGTGCTCCCAAGAAGTCAGCAAGGGAAAGTCCTCTGCATTTTTTTCTCGGATTTTGCCTTGTCCAAGTGTAAACGCTGCCACCAAGGAAGTAGATATATCCGCAACGCTTGTTTTGGCGGCAGCTACCGCTGTTATGATCGTTCGAGATGATTTCTTCTCAACCGCAATCTCAACCTTCTTGTCGATGCTTTCTTCCGCTAACCTCCGTGTTTCCTTTTTCTCCTCCGTGGTCTCACGGTAGTACTTCTTCCATGTGGCGCCATCTCCGACACCGCACGCGCCCATACGACGGTCGAGTATCCACCGTTGTTGTTTCAATATGTTCAACGCCCGTGGAATGGAGTGTCCCACTTGGCCTCGCCAATGCCTCGACGGCGAAGTCGCCGCCGCAATCCGTGCTGCCTTCTCGCAAAAGGCACAAGGATCGCTTACAAATATGACTAACGCAGTGCAATGAATTGATCGTAAACTAAAACTACCAGAAGTCTCATGAACTCCGAATGACCGGTGTTGTCTCAGAACCTTCTTCACTGGGTCCCAACGGTGCCGGGCCCTCAAGACGCCACGCCTCTCGGGACGGTGAAACCGCCAAGGGGTCTAGGATGCCTGCATCATGCTTCCACGCCCTCCTTGGCCCATTTGACCTCTTTCCGCCAGTAACCACGGCTTCCGAGGTGGTGGCTCCCAATGTTCCTCTTTGAAGCCCCTTCATGTACTTAGAATTTTTTGGCAGCTTCGCCTCACAAGCCTCCTTGAATATTTGAACTGCTCTTCCGTGATTGTCGGATTATCCTTTACAATCTCGGAGTAGGGTTCCCCGTCATGATCTTTGCTTTCACTCGATTTTTCTAGGCGGCCAACGATCGCTAAACTTGGTCATGGCGTGTTTGTTTATCTTTGTCATTGCCGGTCCTTGTCCGATCTTCATAATCCTTCTCATTCCGCCCGAGAACAAGAATATCCGTGAAACTTCTTTAGGAGGGAGCTCCTCATATTTTCTATCTTCTTTAGTTTCTCATCGCTGATGGTGGCGGTTGTCCATATGATGCAGCCTATTTGATTGTTGTAGCACGCACGCTTCCTCCGCGCCTTTGGCTGAAAATTGCCGCCGCCCACCTCCGTGACCACCAGCCTAGTAGTCCCGAGTTTGTTAGAAGCCGCCGCTTCTTTGCTTGGTTCTACACCGCCCGCCTCGAGGCAGCACCGTCTCAGCGCCGGTCTCGATGCCGGTCTCAATCTCAGCGCCGGTCTCAGCCTCAAGACCGGTCTCAGGCAGGTCGGTCTCAAAGACCGTCTCTCAGGTGGTCGGTCTCATTCCCCGATGCCACCGTGGGCCCAGCTGTTGGGAAACGAGTAATTTCAAAAATTTCCTACGACATGCAAGATCATGGTGATGATATAGCAACGAGAGGGAGAGTGTATGTTCACGCACTGTGAGACCAGAAGCGGAAGCGCTATGAAAACGCTGTTGATGTAGTCGACGCCTTCACGATCCGACCGATCCAAGTACCGAACGACGGCACCTCCGAAGTTCTGCACACGCTCAGCTCGATGACGATATCCGCCTCCGATCCAGCCGAGCCCGAGATGAGTTCCACAAGACGACGGCGTGGCAGGACGATGATGATGTTCTATCGGCGCAGGCTTCGCTTAAACTCCGCGACGATATGACCGAGGTGGAATATGGTGGAAGGGGCACCGCACACGGCTAAGGAACGATCCGTAGATCAACTTGTGTGTCTATGGGGTGCCCTTGCCCCCAGATATAAAGGAGGGAGGGAGGAGGAGGCCGGCCCTAGGAGGAGGGCGCCATGGGGAGTCCTACTCCTACCGAGTAGGATTCCCTTCCTAGTCCAACTAGTAGTCCTTCCATGTATTAGGAGTAGGAGACAAGGAAAGGGAAGAGAGAAGGAGAAGGAAGGAAGGTGCGCCTCCCTAGTCCAATTCGGACTAGTCCAAGGGGAGGCGGCGCCACCCTTTTGGCCCTTTTTCTCCTTTCCCGTATGGCCCATTAAGGCCCAATACGAATTCCGTAACTCTCCCAGACTCCAAAAATACCCAATCACTGAACCTTCCCAACTCCGAATATAGTCGTCCAATATATCGATCTTTACGCCTCGACCATTTCGAGACTCTCGTCATGTCCCCGATCTCATCCGGGACTCAACTCCTTCGGTACATCAAAACTCATAAACTCATAATAAAACCGCCATCGAAACCTTGTTGCATGGACCTACGGTTCGAGAACTATGTAGACATGACCTAGAACTATTCTCGTCAATAACCAATAGCGGGACCTGATGCCCATATTGGCTCCTACATATTCTACAAAGATCTTTATCGGTCAAACCAAGATAACAACATACGCTGTTCCTTTGTCATCGGTATGTTACTTGCCCGAGATTCGATCGTCGGTATCCAATACCTAGTTCAATCTCGCCACCGACAAGTCTCTTTACTCGCTCAGAATGCATCATCCCGTAACTAACTCATTGGTTACATTGCTTGCAAGGCTTATAATGATGTGCATTACCGAGAGGGCCCAGAGATACCTCTCCGACAATCGGAGTGACAAAACCTAATCTTGAAATACGCCAACTCAACATGTACCTTCGGAGACACCTGTAGTAGTCCTTTATAATCACCCAGTTATGTTGTGACGTTTGGTAGTACCCAAAGTGTTCCTCCGGTAAACGGGAGTTGCATAATCTCATAGTTACAGGAACAAGTATAAGTCATGAAGAAAGCAATAGCAACATATTAAACGATCAAGCGTCTTGATCTATCTCAATAGATCTTGATGCTCAATATGTATGTAGCTTTACTGAGGTCTTTCTTCGAAAAACTCTTATTCAAGTATCCTTTCATGCTTTGCAGAATAATTCTACATTATTTCCGATCAGCAATATGTCATTCACATATACTTATCGGAAATGCTGTAGTGCTCCCACTCACTTTCTTGTAAATACAGGCTTCACCGCAAGTCTCAGATAATACTATATGCTTTGATAAACTTATCAAAGCGATATTCCAACTCGAGATGCTTGCACCAGTCCATAGATGGATCGCCGAGCTTGCACATTTTGTTAGCACCTTTAGGATTGACAAAACCTTCTCGTTGCATCATATACAACTCTTCCTTAATAAATCCATTAAGGAATGCAGTTTTGACATCCATTTGCCAGATTTCATAAAATGTGGCAATTGCTAACATGATTCAGATAGACTTAAGCATCGATACGAGTGAGAAAATCTCATCGTATTCAACACCTTTGAACTTTGTTGAAAACCTTTTGCAACAAGTCGAGCTTAGTGGATAGTAACACTACTATTAGTGTCCGTCTTCCTCTTGAAGATCCATTTATTTAACATGGCTTGCTGATCATCGAGCAAGTCACTAAAAGTCCATACTTTGTTCTCATACATGGATTATATCTCGATTTTATGGCCTCGAGCCATTTCATGAATCTGGGCTCATCATCGCTTCCTCATAGTTCGTAGGTTCATCATGGTCTAGTAACATGACTTCCGTAACAGTATTACCGCACTACTCTAGTGCGGATCTGTACTTTGGAAGACCTACGAGGTTTTGTAGTAACTTGATCTGAAGTTTCATGATCATCATCATTAGCTTCCTCACTAATTGGTGTAGGAATCACTGGAACTGATTTCCGTGATGAACTACTTTCCAATAAGGGAACAGGTACAGTTACCTCATCAAGTTCTACTTTCCTCCCACTCACTTCTTTCGAGAGAAACTCCTTCTCTAGAAAGGATCTATTATCAGCAACAAATTTGCCTTCGGATCTGTGATAGAAGGTGTACCCAACAATTTCCTTTGGGTATTCTATGAAGATGCACTTCTCTGATTTGGGTTCGAGCTTATCAAGTTGAAAAACCTTTTTTTCATATAAGCATCGCAACTCCAAACTTTAAGAAACAACAGCTTAGTTTTACTTCTAAACCATAGTTCATACGGTGTCGTCTCAACGGATTTAGATGGTGCCCTATTTTAAACGTGAATGCAGCTGTCTCTAATGCATAACCCCAAAACGATAGTGGTAAACTGATAAGAGACATCATAGATCGCACCATATCAAATAAAGTGCGGTTACGACGTACGGACACACCATAACGATGTGGTGTTCTGTGGCGGAGCTGTGAAACTATTCCACATTGTTTTAATTGAAGACCAAACTCAGAACTCAAATATTTGTCTCTCGTGATCAGATCGTAGAAACTTTATTTTCTTGTTACGATGATTTTTCCACTTCACTCAAATTCTTTTGAACCTTTCAACTATTTCAGACTTATGTTTCTTCAAGTAGATATACCCATATCCGCTCAAATCATCTTGTGAAGGTCGAAAATAATGATACTTGCCACGAGCCTTCATACTCATTGGTCTCGTGACATCAAGATGTATTATTTCCAATAAGTCGGTAGTTCGCTCCATTGTTCAAGAACGGAGTTTTAGTCATCTTGCCCAAAAGGCACGGTTCGCAAGCATCAAATGATTCATAACCAAGTGATTCCAAAATCCATCTTTATGGAGTTTCTTCATGCGCTTTACACCGATATGACTCCAAACGGCAAGGCTACAAATAAGTTGCACTATCATTATTAACTTTGCATCTTTTGGCCTCAATATTATGAATATGTGTATCACTACGATCGAGATCCAACAAACCATTTTCGTTGGTGTGTATGACCATAGAAGGTTTTATTCATGTAAATGTAACAACAATTGTTCTTTAACTTAAATGAATAACCAGATTGCAATAAACATGATCAAATCATATTCATGCTTAACGCAAACACCAAATAACATTTATTTAGGTTCAACACTAATCCCGAAAGTATAGGGAGTGTGCGATGATGATCATATCAATCTTGGAACTAATTTCCAACACTCATCGTCACTTTCCTTCAACTAGTCTCTGCTTATTCTCAGAACTCCTGTTTCGAAGTTACTAATCTTAGCAACCTAACAAGTATCAAATACTCAGGGCTACTATAAACACTAGTAAAGTAAACATCAATAATATGTATATCAAATATACTTATGTTCACCATTGCCATCCTTCTTATCCGCCAATCAATTGGGGTAGTTCCGCCCCAAAGGACTACCTCTTTGCAAGAGAAGCACTTAGTCTCGTGCTTAGACCAGACTTGGGTCTCTTCACTTGAGCAGCAACTTGCTTGCCATTCTTCTTGAAGTTCCCTTCTTTCCCTTTGCCCTTTTCTTGAAACTAGTGATCTTGTCAATCATCAACACTTGATGCTTTTTCTTGATTTCTACCTTCGCTGATTTCATCATCACGAAGAGCTCGGGAATCGCTTTCGCCATCCCTTGCATACTATAGTTCATCACGAAGTTCTATCAACTTAGTGATGGTGACTAGAGAATTCTGTCAATCACTATCTTATCCGGAAGATTAACTCCCACTTGATTCAAGCGATTGAAGTACCTGCATAATCTGAGCACATGCTCACTAGTTGAGCGATTCTCTCCATCTTTTAGCTTTAGAACTTGTTGGAGACTTCATATCTCTCAACTCGGTATTTGCTTGAAATATTAACTTCAATTCCTCGAACATCTCATATGGTCCATGACGCTCAAAACGCCTTTGAAGTCCCGATTCTAAGCCATAAAGCATGGTGCACAAAACTATCAAGTAGTCATCATATTGAGCTAGGCAAACGCTCATAATGTCTCAGATTCCGCCTCGCAATAGGTCTGCTACCTAGCGTGCATCAAGGACATAATTCTTCCAGGCAAGAATGAGGATTAACCTCAGATCACGGATCAAATCCGCAACATTGCTACTAACATTTTTCAACACAGTTTTCTAGGAACATATCAAAATAAACATATGAAAGCAACAACGCGAGCTATTGATCTACAACATAATTTGCAAAATACTACTAGGACTAAGTTCATGATAAATTAAAGTTCAATTAATCATATTACTTAAGAACTCCCACTTAGATGACATCCTCTAATATTCTAAGTGATCACGTGATCCAAATCAACTAAACCATGTCCGATCATCACGTGAGATGGAGTAGTTTCAATGGTGAACATCGCTATGTTGATCATATCTACTATATGATTCACGCCGACCTTTCGGTCTCCGTGTTTCGAGGCCATATCTCAGATATGCTAGGCTCGCCAAGTTTAACTCGAGTATTCCGCTGTGCAACTGTTTTGCACCCGCTGTATTTGAACATAGAGCCTATCACACCCGATCATCACGTGGTGTCTCAAAGACGAAGAACTTTCGCAACGGTGCATACTGTGGAGAACACTTCTTGATAATTAGTGAGAGATCATCTTAAAATGCTACCACAAACAAAACATAATAAGATGTATAACAGATAAACATCATATGCAATCAAAATATCCGACATGATATGGCCATGATCATCTTGCGCCTTTGATCTCCATCTCCAAAGTATCGTCATGATCTCTATCGTCACCGCACGACACCATGATCTTCATCATCTTGATCTATATCAATGTGTCATCACATGGTCGCCTCACCAACTATTGCTCTTGTAACTATTGCTATCGTGATAGCGATAAAGTAAAGCAATTATTTGGCAGCTTGCATCTTATGCAACAAAGAGACAACCATAGAGCTTCATGAAGTCGCCGATAACTTCAACAAAACATGATCATCTCATACAACAACTTATAGCTCATCACGCTTTGACCATATCACATCACAACATGCCCCGCAAAAACAAGTTAGACGCCCTCTACTTTGTTGTTGCAAGTTTTACGTGGCTGCTACGGGCTTAAGCAAGAACCAATCTCACCTACGCATCAAAACCACAACGATAGTTTGTCAAATAGACTCCGCTTTAACCTTCACAAGGACCGGGCGAGCCACACTCGGTTCAACTAAAGTTGGAGAAACCGACACCCGCTTAGTCACCGTGTGCAAAGCACGGCGGTAAAACCAGTCTCGCAGAAGCGCACGCTGTAATGTCGGTCCGGCCGCTTCATCCAACAATACCGCTGAACCAAAGTATGACATGCTGGTAGGCAGATGACTTATATCGCCCACAACTCATTTGTGTTCTACTCTGCATATAACATCAACGATAAAACCTGGCTCGGATGCCATGTTGGGAAACGAGTAATTTCAAAAATTTCCTACGCACATGCAAGATCATGGTGATGATATAGCAACGAGAGGGGAGAGTGTATGTTCACGCACTCTGAGACCCGAAGCGAAGCGCTATGACAACGCTGTTGATGTAGTCGACGCCTTCACGATCCGACCGATCCAAGTACCGAACGACGGCACCTCCGAAGTTCTGCACACGCTCAGCTCGATGACGATCTCCGCCTCCGATCCAGCCGAGCTCCGAGATGAGTTCCACAAGACGACGGCGTGGGACGATGATGATGTTCTATCGCGAGGGCTTCGCCTAAACTCCGCGACGATATGACCGAGGTGGAATATGGTGGAAGGGGCACCGACACGGCTAAGGAACGATCCGAGATCAACTTGTGTGTCTATGGGTGCCCTTGCCCCGTGATATAAAGGAGGGAGGGAGGAGGAGGCCGCCCTAGGAGGAGGCGCGCCATGGGGAGTCCTACTCCCACCGAGTAGGATTCCCTTCCTAGTCCAACTAGTAGTCCTTCCATGTATTAGGAGTAGGAGACAAGGAAAGGGAAGAGAGAAGGAGAAGGATGGAAGGGTGCGCCTCCCTAGTCCACCGGACTAGTCCAAGGGGAGGGCGGCGCCACCCTTTGGCCCTTTTTCTCCTTTTCCTGTATGGCCCATTAAGGCCCAATACGAATTCCCGTAACTCCCAGATTCAAAAATACCCAATCACTGAACCTTCCAACTCCGAATATAGTCGCCCAATATATCGATCTTTACGCCTCGACCATTTCGAGACTCGTCATGTCCCCGATCTCATCCGGACTCAACTCCTTCGGTACATCAAAACTCATAAACTCATAACAAAACCGCCATCGAAACCTTGTTGCGGGATTCTACGGTTCGAGAACTATGTAGACATGACCTAGAACTATTCTCGGTCAATAACCAATAGCGGACCTGATGCCCATATTGGTCTTTACATATTCTACGAAGATCTTTATCGGTCAAACCGCATAACAACATACGTTGTTCCCTTTGTCATCGGTATGTTACTTGCCCGAGATTCGATCGTCGGTATCCAATACCTAGTTCAATCTCGTCACCGACAAGTCTCTTTACTCGTTCTGTAATGCATCATCCCGTAACCAACTCATTGGTTACATTGCTTGCAAGGCTTATAATGATGTGCATTACCGAGAGGGCCCAGAGATACCTCTCCGACAATCGGAGTGACAAAACCTAATCTTGAAATACGCCAAATCAACATGTACCTTCAGAGACACCTGTAGTAATTCTTTATAATCACCCAGTTACGCTAGACGCTTGGTAGTACCCAAAGTGTTCCTCCGTAAACGGAGTTGCATAATCTCATAGTTACGTGAACAAGTATAAGTCATGAAGAAAGCAATAGCAACATACTAAACGATCAAGTGCTAAGCTAACGGAATGGGTCAAGTCAATCACATCATTCTCCTAATGATGTGACCCCGCTAATCAAATGACAACTCTTTTGTCCATGGCTAGGAAACATAACCATCTCTCGATAAACGAGCTAGTCAAGTAGAGGCATACTAGTGACACTATGTTTGTCTATGTATTCACACATGTATTATGTTTCCGTTAATACAATTCTAGCATGAATAATAAACATTTATCATGAAATAAGGAAATAAATAATAACTTTATTATTGCCTCTAGGGCATATTTCCTTCACCAGCAACAACATCCGCTGATCGTCGGTAAGGCTAAAATTCGCCTCACGCCCGTAGACGCCGCCGCAATCACCGTAACCCCGCCCTTCATCGTTGGTAGCCATGTTTCCTATGATTAAATCTAGTCAATTAATTCTAGACCTAATAAAATGAATAATGACATAAAAGGACTATTGTTTTTTAGGAACGTTGACTCCTTCCCGGTGCGGCAAATCTCGCACTCGACATGTCCTAGTTTATAAGATGAAGTCATGCCGAAATTCACGGAAAATTTCGCATGACCTTTGCTAAAAGTGGACAAATCGAGAACCTGAAATTTGCCTTAATGTAAATGAATCAACATTCCGCAAAACATAGGCCACTCAGCATCATTCCCTGGAAACAGTGTTAAAATATCCCTCTTCGACACGGCAACACATGTCCAAATATACACGAGCAACCACATGTCCAAATTTCACAAGCTAATTCAAAAACAAAATGTAGAAGAAAATTCATTTAACTACTAATAGAACAAAATTCAGTTAACTTTAGTGCTCTATAATGATGAAAAGAAAAAAATCAGTTAACTACTAATTTCATTCATTTAGGCTATTCATTTAACATCACATAATTAACCTACTATACCACTACTACAAGCAGCACTACTAACCTAATTAACCTAGCAAAACTCTAATGCCCTAACTGAAAAACATCTAATTAACATATACTAGTACCATTATTGCCCTAACCTAATTAACATCTACTAGTATCACTATATACTATACAAGCAAAGATGTACCCTAATTAAACCCTACCGCCTCTAACTAACTTTTGTTGTAAACCAAATTTTTTGCTCTAAACTAATTTTTGCTCTAACATCTACTACTTAACATCCTTTGCTCTAAACTAATTTTTTTTGCTATAAACAAAATTTTTCTCTACTAATTTTTTCTCTAAAATTCAAAGAGAGAGGAGTGGGGGGAGGGGTGGGGGACTTACAGAGAGGGGAGAGACGGTGGCGGGGAGGTTCTCGGTGACGGAGGCAGGGGCGGAGAGGGCGGGCTCGAGCACGGGCAACGGCCGTCCTGGGCGGGCTCGGGCGGTGGTGAGGTGGAGTGCGCGGACGGTGACGTCGAGGGTGGGCTCGATCGGGCGGCGGCGATGAGGTGAGGGCGTCCTCGGGCGGCGGCGGTGAGGATGACGACGGCCTCGGGGTGAGAAGGTGAGGTTGCGGGCGTCCACGCCGGCAGGAGACGGCGGCGAAGTGGGGCGACGGCGAATTGGGGAGACGGCAAGCAGGGCGAGGGATTTGGGAAGAAGTGTGGTATGCAGGGGGAACCGCTGTTTATGAATGGACAGAAGAAGATTTCAAAACGCTATAGCTTGTTAGCTACAGCTGCTTTTTGGAAACGCCATCGATATTCCTTTCTCCCTTTTCCTTTTTCTTTTATTTTTCTTTACATTTTATTTTTTTCTTTCTCCTTTTTCTATTTCTTTCATTTTCATTTACTTTTCTACTTGTTTTTCACTTTATTTTATTTCGCTAGCAGTAGCGCTTACACGTAAGCCGCCACAGCCTAAGGAGAGTAGCAAGAGCGCTGGTCGGAGATATACGCCATCGCTAGGTTGGGCTAGCCATGTGCGCCTAGTTCAAACATAGCAGTAGTGCTTTTTGCTGGTATGCGCTACTGCTAAAGTCATAGCAGTAGCGCGGTTATTTTACACGCACTAATACTAAGTAGCAGAGCGATGATTTTGTACAAGGCTACTCAGAACATTCGTGTATAAGGTTTTCCTAGTAGTGGAGCAAAGGAGAGGACGGCAGCGTGATCACGGCTTGGGAGGAAGGAGCCTCCTGCCTTGGGCATCTCAAGAAGAAGACTAAGCCTAGGGCCCTCCAGGTCGGGCTGGGCCACGGGTCCGACTCGCCAGAGTGCCTCGCTGGGCTCATGAGACGACCGGCAGGGAAGAAGCGAGCCTCCGTGCCTCCTTCCCCGCAGACGAAGGCATCGCTCAACAATGAACTCGCCCAAGCAGGGCCGCAGAAGCCCCCCTCAACCTCTTTGCCTCAGGTGCCGGCCTGGTCAAGAAGTGCAGACGTCAGGTCTCGGCGGCAGAAACAAAGTGGAGCATGGGTCGAGTACTTACAGGTCATCGCTTGCGGGTTCAAGTAGCCTCCGGCCAAACTTGAAGCCCGAGAGCCTACAGCTGGGGTCGGCCTTGGGAGGCATGGAGGCAGAGGACGCGTCGGGATGGCCGGAGCTGGCCTCAGACCGCCCCGGAGCCAGGGCGGATCCTGGGGGCACTGTGGGCAGCACAAGTCGGGGGTGGATGCTCCCAGCGTCCACCATGACCCACCTGCTCCGGAAGCCTTCAATCCTCTTCCCGGGCATCGAGATGGCGTTGGAGCCAGAGTACGCGACAAAACTCGCGCATGCGGAGATGGGGCCGCGAGAAACCCGGAGATAAAAGTAATGGCACAGCAAGGCCACCGAGGGCTTTATCCCAACGTGATCCTCGCAATAGTAGGTGAAGATCGCCAGAAGGAGAACAGAGTTGGGGTGGAGGTGCAGAGCTTCCAAGTTGTACAGGCTAAGAACAGCAAGGAAGAACTCGGAGAAAGGAGGCACCAGACCGGCGACGATGGTGCTCACGAAGAGCGGGTAGAAGGTGCTCCCCTTGCCTTCAGGCTGGCCGGACCCACCCTTGAACACAGCCGCCCCCTGGCTGTCTCAAGGCCACCGCCCTCGTGCATAGGAGGGTAAGATTCTCTCCAACACGCTCGGGGATCTAGAGCCGGGAGTACCAGCCTCGGCCGGAGTTCTATGGGCGCCATAGCTCACCCAAGGGAAGGATTGAGGCAGATCTAGAGGATTTCAGAAGCAGGAAGGAGAAGGGTGAGAAAGGGGATCTGGAGCAAGGCAAGCGAGAACAAAGCAGGTCAGTCCGGCCTAGGGACCCCTTTTTGTCAGATGGGCGAGGCATCGTGGGGAAGCGGAGACGCCCA
Organism: Aegilops speltoides; assembly: GCA_021437245.1. Taxonomy (NCBI): domain Eukaryota; kingdom Viridiplantae; phylum Streptophyta; class Magnoliopsida; order Poales; family Poaceae; genus Aegilops; species Aegilops speltoides. Next base: position 258,365,896 of record CM038145.1, on the reverse strand, counting down.
CGTCCAATCAACCGCCACGCGGCACCCAAGGCCGCAGGCTGTTGGGGCCCATGGCGCTTCGCACTTGCCCCTTCGCTTCTCTGCTAAGCCAAGTCCGGGTGGGCCTTGGGCCCGGGGGCTACTGTCGGCGTTCTGGGAACGGGGGGTCCTGTAGGACCTTGAAGTATGTCTAGAGGGGGGTGATTAGACTACTTGACCAATTAAAAACTTAACCTTTGCCCAATTTTAGAGTTTGGCAGATTTTAGCTATCTTAGGACAAGTCAAGCAATCATCACACAAATCAAGCAAGCATGCAAAGAGTATATAGGCAGCGGAAATTAAAGCATGCAACTTGCAAGAAAGTAAAGGGAAGGGTTTGGAGGACTCAAACGCAATTGGATACACGGATGTTTTTGGCGTGGTTCCGATAGGTGGTGCAATTGTACATCCACGTTGATGGAGACTTCAACCCACTTAAGCTGTAACGGTCATGCTGAGTCCACGGAGGGCTCCACCCACTAATGGTCCACGAAGAAGCAACCTTGTCTATCCCACCATGGCCGCCGCCCACTAAGGACTTGCCTCACTAGTGGTAGATCTTCACGAAGTAGGCGATCTCCTTGCCCTTACAAACTCCTTGGTTCAACTCCACAATCTTGTCTGAGGCTCCCAAGTGACACCTAGCCAATCTAGGAGACACCACTTCCAAGAAGTAACAAATGGTGCATTGATGATGAACTCCTTGCTCTTGTGCTTCAAATGATAGTCTCCCCAACACTCAACTCTCTCTCATAGGATTTGGATCTGTGGAAAGAAGATTTGAGTGGAAAGCAACTTGGGGAAGGCTAGAGATCAAGATTCATATGGTAGGAATGGAATATCTTGGCCTCAACACATGAGTAGGTGGTTCTCTCTAAATGGTAAGTTGGAAGTGTAGGTTTGTTCTCGATAGCTCTCTCCACTAATGAAGAGGAGGTGGATGGGTATATATAGCCTCCACACAAAATCTAACTGCTACACAAAATTTACCATACTCGTGGGACCGACTCAATGCACTCGGCCTGACCGATTTAGTAAACCTAGTGACCGTTAGGATTTTCGTGGATCGACATGCAACTCGGTAGGACCGATTCGTTAGGGTTAGGCATAACGTAATCTCGTAAGACCGATCACACAAACTCGGTGAGACCAATTTTGGTAATAGGCTTTCCAGAGAGTTGGTCGTAAACTCGGTGGGACCGATTTGCTCTTTTCGGTGAGACCAAATGTTACAAAAGGAAACATAGAGTTTACATTGCAATCTCGGTGGGACCGATCACTCACTTCGTTAGACCAAACGTTATTAAGGGAAACAGAGAGATTACAATCCCATCTCGGTGAGACTAAGATCCCTATCGGTAGGACCGATTTGTTTAGGGTTTGTGGCAGTGGCTATGACATTAGAACTCGTGGTGTCGGATAGAAAGAATCGTGTGACCAATTTTGGCTTTAGGTTTAGGTCATTTTGTGGATGTGAGAAAGTAGTTGAGGGTTTTTGGAGCATATCACCAAGCACATGAAGCAAGAGACTCATTAAGCAACACCTCATCCCTCCTTGATAGTATTGGCTTTTCCTATAGACTCAATGTGATCTTGGATCACTAAAATGTAAAATGAAGAGCCTTGAGCTTTTGAGCTTGAGCCAATCCTTTGTCATTAGTACTTTGAGGGATCCACTTTCATCATCCATGCCATGCCATTCATTGAGCTTTCCTGAAATAATAGTCTTGGAATAGCATTAGCTCAATGAGCTATATGTTGTTATGAATTACCAAAACCACCTAGGGATAGTTGCACTTTCAATCTCCCCCTTTTTGGTAATTGATGACAACATATAGATCAAAGCTTCGGCAAATGATAATAAGATTGAAAAACATCGTCGCTTTGAGAAGTATGTGATAAGCAAGAGCTCCCCCTAAATTTGTGCATAGCTTAGGATTTGCTTTGGACTGCAAATGCACAAGGAATTATGCTCATGGGTTACTCTTCCATGTCACATACATCTTGGTGGAGCGCTCAAAATGATAAAGATTGAATACATGCACTCATCACCAAGCAAAGTGAATGATCACATAAGGATAAGATAAGATAATATCATCAAACATGCATAAGTGTAGCTTATGATCAAACACATGATCATCAATGTCTCACGAAAACAGCATAGTATCTCAAGCAATCAAAAGCAAACAAAGTTTAACCATAACCACCAAAGCAAGAGAGAACAAAAGCAACACTCTCTCTCTCTCGAAGCCTATGATCTATACATTTTTCTCCCCCTTTGGCAACAAGTTACCAAAAAGTTCATAAAAAATGCATAGTGCTAGATCGACTCTCAGGCTTGATCTTCAGGTGGTGGTGTCCGGATAACTCCAAGAACGAAGGCTTTAGTTGAAGTGGATGGAGCTGGAGGAGTTGGTGCTGGAGCTGGTTGCACTGGAGCTATAGCTGGTGCAGATGATGTGGCTCGTGTCCGCACAGTGCACCGCAATTGACCTCCGAGCTCTAGGCACTCCGCAAATACATTAGTGATTGTCTTGCCCTTCCTCTCCTCGCATGTCATCCTCAGAGCTGCTCCACAACCGATCAATCTCGCCATTTTGACATCTAGATCATGGATTTTTGTTCCATGATTCTTTCCAAGCTCTCCCGATTTTGAGTGAGGGTGGCCAATCCTTCTCAATCCTCAGAGTTGATGCTATCAAGTAACCAAGCTGCTCCCCGCTTGTTCTTCAAAGTACTCAGATGCCTCCTCTTGAGTTGGCATCTTGGCAGCCTTCTTTCCTTGCCTTCTCCTTCTTCTCTTGAGCTTGTATCGATGATGGTTCATTCTCATTCATGACAACCTGATTGTCCTCAAAGTCCGGATAGAGAGGAAAATGTTCCTTATCCAATAGATATTTTCCTGTGCCATCTTTGAGTTAATCAACTCCTGAATCTGAGGGGCATATCCACAACTTCTCTTTTGGTCTGCTGCAGTCCTCTTAATGGTCTCTACCATAAGGCTCATGACCTTAAATTTCTATGGCACATCAAACAAATGCAACATGTTGATTGCATGCCCTCTAATCATGTTGTGGTCACCAGACTTAGGCAACAGAGTGTGCCTTAGGATCCAGTTGATAGTTGGCAACCCTGACAGAAGAAAGTGGACTGACCCAAACTTATGTGTCTCAATAGCTTTGTCTGGGATCTCCTTGTACATGTGTGCCATGGAATTGTGGTCCATCTTCTTCTTGGCATAGACATACAAGTCATCTTCATTTTCCTTTGGGGCATTGATCAGTTTTGCCCATTCCTCAACTGTTGACTGGTACCTTGTACCTTCAGCATCCAAACTATCCTCCCATCCGGATAGAAGTGTGTCAGGAGTAGAATTGCATAATGAGTTCATCATTCTAGTTGGTGAGCTACCAACAAAATCTGCAACTCCATAAGCAACAAAACTGTCTTGCACTCTGTGATAGTGTTCTTCATTATCTTCATGTAGGTCCAATGACCCACCTCATATCACACACTATGGGCTTTTTATCCAATAAGATTGTCTCATAGAAGTCATGCTATTCCTTTGTATGGAACCTGTAATCAACAGCAGTCCTTCTCCTTGTGGCATATGGATCTGTCATCCTCCATAGCCTCAACCCTGAGTCTCTTCTGATCTTCATGTCCTCACCATGGATGGGCATCATTGTGGTCCTGTATCTTGGGCTTGAGCTTCCTGAGGACTTATCCTTCTTCATCTTCCTCATCAGCAACTTCAGGCACTAGGGCCTTGTTCTTCTCAGCAGTTGGAATACTCCTGGTATTCCTCTTTGGTGCAAGCTTGGGCTTGGGGGTAGCTTTGGGTGCTTCCTTGGGCTTTGATGTTGCAGCCCCTGATCTAATAGCATCACCCATCAGCTTTTGTGCCTTGGGTGCTGGTGCAGTAACCTCTTCTTCCTCTTCAGAGTCTCTCCTCATTGAGGGATTTCCAAGAACCCGGGCAGTAGTGGTTCTGACTCTCTTCTTCTTCTTATCCTGAGCAGCTTCATCTTCTGATTCAATGGTAAACTTCATAGTTTCTCCAGTGGGAACTTTCTTGGGTTTGGAAGTTGTGACTGCTTGCATGTGCCTCTTTGGGTTCAAATTTTTCAGCACTTGGGTAGATCCTCCGACCTTCAACATAGGTGTCCTCTTGGCAGTGAACCTTCCTATTGACCTGTGTTTAGTGTTCTCGTCGAGGCATACTCCTTTTGAGCACTACCTTCTTGGAGGTAGCCTCATCCTCTTTGCTCTATAATCCTCATCTTCGAATTTGTGGTTCTCTTCTTCCTTGTCCTAGTGGCAGCTTTAGGCAAATTGCTTGGGGTGCCTCGCTGCCTTCATCCAAGTGCTAGAGGGACTAGTGCCTCACTCATGTGATTGTGCTCTTCCGACCTATTCTCGACTATCTTTGGTCCGACATGCTGCAAATCACCGATCACGACCTCGTGAAGAGTTATAGATGAGATAGAGTGGATGAGCATCACAAAATGCAGAGATTTTTGCAAAAGAATGATTCAAAAATTCAGTTTTAGTTTTCCACAGAAAGCATTTCGGATCAACCGATTTTCAAACTCGGTGATACCGAACCAGTTTTAGAACCTAAACTAATGAACTCGGTTGGACCGAGTCACAGTTTGGTGGCACCGAGACTACTAGGGTTTCACAAAGTCCTAAAATCGGTCTCACTGATTAGCAATTCTCGGTCAGACCGAGAGTTACTAGTGCAATGGCGTTAGCCAAATCGGTGGGACCGAGTTTTTCAACTTGGTGGGTCCGAGATGGTTTTGGCGGAAACCTAACCCTAAATTTTTGAATCCCATCTAATCTAAGGATTGCATTGACTGGATAGGAGTTTTTCAATCGTGGCAAGAATCATTAAGAACACAATGTGCTAGGAATCGGACGAGGATAACACTGTGATCGAGTCCATACCCTAGCTTGGCGATGAACTCGCTACGGCGGCAACGGTGGGGGTGAAATCCGTTGACGGTAGCGGAGACCAGCGACAGGAGGCAGCTGGCGACGAGGAGACGATCCGGAGACCCTGATGGCAGAGCGAGCTATTGCGCGGGCGAAGAGGTTCGGAGAAATTTCCAAATTTTTGCCCGTGACTATATATAGCCCGACTCGCCGGTGTGACCGAAAGGAATACTCTGGGCACCGAGATGCATAACTGCAAGCATAAAGAACTCGGTGTGACCGAAAAGTTCAAATCGGTTGCGTCGAGATTGAAAACCTAGATCGACCTAGTGATCTCGGTAGGACCGAAATGGAGGAATTGGTCAGACCGAGTATCACAAAGAAGTTTTGGAAGTTTAAGTCTATGACGAAATGGGGACTCCGAGTGCTCCTCACACAGAGTGGTTCGAATCTGACTTGATCAAATTTTGTGATGTAGCATGAATAGAGTTTGAGACGAGAAAAGCATAGATAGCTAGAGAAGGTTCTTAGGCATTCTTGTCCATCCACTTGGCAAAAAGAAAAAAAGGCCAATCACTCAAAACAACAAGTGGATGTCCTTGAATGAGTAAAATATGCACCAACATGCTCACACAATAAGATGGCAAATGAAATATGTGGCAAAACATGCACAACCAATTCTAGCATCTATCAAACAATTGGCGATGACTAGGTCATCTATATATGAGTATTATTGACTTAGGAGTCAAATGAAAAACATTTGACCATAGGTCATACTCATCGTTTAAGCTCAAGTGGGGTTACCACTTTTACATAATGCATTGATGTGTTCACACCATTAGAGTTGCTTCGACTCAATTCTTAGAGTTAAGCTCCCCCTAGATGTGAGATCCCCTTTTAGAGGGATGAACTAACCTTGGGTTTTGTCGATGATGACTTCATATAGGTGTTGAAGATGTGGATGCTCAATGTTGATGTAGATCATTTGGAGCAATCCTTTGGAGTGAGTTGCACTTTCAACTTACCTACATGGGTTAGTCCCACAAGGAACAAACAAGAATATCCATAGACATAGAGTGATGCACACACAAGATGATGTCCATGAAATCATTAGGTTACCTTTTCCCTTGCCTTACCAACATGAGGGTTTGTGACTCCTTGAACTAGTGCAAGATGTGAAAGTTGATTGCACTTGTTCTTGCCATAATGATATGAGTGAAGAATGTTGGCGGAGTCACCCTCAAGAACTCTCTAGTTCTTCTTCTTCGGGATCCACATCATCTTGATGGGAATCCTTGGAGTTGTAGTTGTAATTGATGAAGTAGAACTTGACATAGTCTTGGGAACCCACTTGACTGAGGCCTTAGGTGCTTCTTCAAATGCATTGATCTCTTCTTGAAGCTTGTCCTTGCCTTTGTTCTTGTGGTCTTGTGGTGGAAGATCATCTTGTGCTTGTGTTCCTTTGAAGGAAGTAGGATCATACTTCTCTTGTTGAGGAACAAACTTCGTCTTGGGGTATTGATCTTCTGCCCACTCAACTCTATTGGCATTGAACTTTCGTTCAAAACCAACACCTTGATTCTTCCGTGCCTTTCTTGCTTGCATACAATTTCTCAATTGCTTACTCCCGCAAGGCTCTTGTAAACACCTTTCTATAATTCCCTTCAATAAGCTATTTTCTTGCTCAAGTGTAACTTGGCTAAGAGAATCATTAGTGGAATCAAGAGAACTACTAGAAGCAACAATATTGGATTTGACATTATTATTGTTACTACTAGAGGAAGGATCTTTCTTGTACTTGTTACTAGACTTGACTTGAGGCATGTAAGTAGATAAGAGTAAACGCTTGGCAATGTAAGAAGAACTTTTCTTATGGAGATCATCATTGATTGCTTTTAAGAACTCATGCTATTGCTCAAGATTGAGCTTTTCAAAGCGTAACTTCTCATGAGCCCTTAAAAGTTCTCGATGATCTTTGAAGATAGTTTCATGAGCTAACTTAAGAGTGTTTAGTTCTTTAGTTAGAAGCTCAATCTTCTCCTTATCATTGTCATTCGTTTTATCTTGATTAGCATGATTAATTGACGTTTCATCATAGTATTCATCACTAGACTTGTCAACAAGTAAATCATCATCCACAAGTAAGTCATCTTCATCACTATTGAAATCAACATACTCAGGGTGTGTTAACTTTGGACCTTTGGCCATGAAGCATCTTCCAATTCCTTCATTTGGTGAATCAAATATGTCGAGGAGTTGGTTGACACAAGTGCTAGACCGCAACACCTTCATCTTGAGTATATTCGAGTTGGAGTGATAGCTTCTTCCTGAGTGATTGTCGGAGTCGGAGCTGGATACCCATTCACCAACATGAGCTTGATGTCTTTGTTTTGTGTAGCTCCTTGATGACTTGTCCTTCCTTTCCTAATCGCTGCTTCTCCGTGAGGGTCTTCGCTCATAACGATCATCTCTACTCCTCCTCTCTCGGTGGTGATTCTTCTTTGCTTCTTCTTTTGGAGAATCTTCTTCTTTTGTAGGGTGCCGACACTCATTGAATAGTGTCCGGTCTCCCACAATTGTAACAATTTCGCCTCGACTAGAAGATCTCTTGTCATTGTAAGACCTTGACTTGAGCTTTTCTTTGCTTCTACTCTTGTAGAATTTGTTGAAGTTCTTCACCATTAAGCTCAATTCTTCATTGAAGGTTTGTTTCTCACTTGATGATGTGGGGGCTTCACTTGAGGCTTTGTAAGCACCACTTGACTTGTTGTGAAGTTCCTCCTTATCCTTAAGTGACATCTCATGAGCAACAATTCTTCCAATGACTTCCGTTGGCTTGAGATCTTTGTAGTTTGGCATCATTTGAATCAATGTGCGCACGGTATCATACTTTCTATCCAATGCTCGTAGGATCTTCTTGATGATGAATATGTCGGTCATCTCTTCACTCCCTAAGCCGGCAATCTCATTTGAGATAAGTGCAAGCCTAGAGTACATTTCAGCGACACCTTCACCATCCTTCATTTTGAACTTGTCAAGCTGACTTTGGAGCACATCCAACTTGGATTCCTTGACGGAGTCGGTACCTTCATGCATATCAATCAAAGTATCCCAAATTTCCTTTGCATTCTCAAGACGGCTGATTTTGTTAAATTCTTCGGGGCACAATCCGTTGAAGATGATGTCACAAGCTTGAGCGTTGTATTGCAGCATCTTCAATTCTTCCGCATTAGCTTCACGGTTCGGCTCTCCCATCAAAGAATTCACCTTGCAAGCCAATACAAATAATTGCACAAACGGCGGGGTTATGCCCGAGAATATGCATTTTCATCTTACGCTTCCAACTAGCAAAATTAGTACCATCAAAGTAAGGACCTCTACGGTGATAATTTCTCGCTAGATGCCATACTCCTAGGTTGTGAAACCAAGGCTATGACCACCAAAGCTATGGAAATCAAAGCAAATGGAGACCAAAGCTTTGATACCACTTGTAGGACCTTGAAGTATGTCTAGAGGGGGGGTGATTAGACTACTTGACCAATTAAAAACTTAACCTTTTCCCAATTTTAGAGTTTGGTAGATTTTAGCTATCTTAGGACAAGTCAAGCAATCTCACAGAGTATATAGGCAGCGGAAATTAAAGCATGCAACTTGCAAGAAAGTAAAGGGAAGGGTTTGGAGGATTCAAACGCAATTGGAGACACGGATGTTTTTGGCGTGGTTCCGATAGGTGGTGCTATCGTACATCCACGTTGATGGAGACTTCAACCCACGAAGGGTAACGGTCACATGAGTCCACGGAGGGCTCCACCCATGAAGGGTCCATGAAGAAGCAACCTTGTCTATCCCACCATGGCCGCCGCCCACGAAGGACTTGCCTCACTAGCGTAGATCTTCACGAAGTAGGCGATCTCCTTGCCCTTACAAACTCCTTGGTTCAACTCCACAATCTTGTCTGAGGCTCCCAAGTGACACCTAGCCAATCTAGGAGACACCAC
>CM038145.1:256950439-257153177 GCA_021437245.1 Aegilops speltoides | reverse complement strand
GTGATCCCCCAATTTCAAAGTTGGCAACAGGAGTCAAGAATTCATCGGGAGTCCAAGCCTCAAACTTGGCTTGAAGATTACCGAGTGGCTGTTCAGATTGGTGGTGGGAACGATGAGGTGGCCATGAAGCATTTGCCCCTCATGTTGGAAGGTTCTGCCAGGCATGGCTGAATCGCCACCTCCTAGCAAAGATATACACTTGGGAAGATTTGTCCCGAGTGTTCACAGACTTTTGAAGGAACTTGCAAGCGAATCGCTGGTTTGACAGATCTGCAAGTCTGTGTGCGTAAGACCAATGAAACTCTCCGAGAGTACATTCAGAGGTGGATTACCCTGCACCATACTGTGGAAAATGTGTCCGATCATCAGGCAGTTTGCGCCTTCAAAGATGGCGTCAAGAACAAAGAATTGAGCCTGAAGTTTGGTCGAACCGGAGACATGACCTTGAGTCGAATGATGGAGATTGTTACTAAGCACGCCAACGGCGAGGAAGAAGACCGACCAAGCGCAAGTATAAGCCAAGTCACCGGAGAAGGGAAATTCAACGTAAATGTAAGCGGAAAGCCGAGCCACCGCTTCTCGGAGAGGCCCCGCCGCCACTCGTGGGAAGTTCAAGGAAGCCAAAAGGATCCCGAATCCTAAGAAAGTAAAGGATAAAGAAGGAAATGACGGATAGATATGCCATGCCATATTCACATGAAGAAAGATGAAGAGGGCAACATCATTTACCCAAACACACCACTGCCAAAGGTCGACTCGATCCAGCGAAGCCAGGAAAACAGTCTAAGGACAAGGAGAAGGAGCCGACAAGGCCGGAGACAAAGAGGACAAGGAGGAAGAATATCCACATGTCAACTCCACTCGATGATCTTCGCAGATGTGGAAAGAAAAGTCGATCGAAAGTCATTAACCGTGAGGTGAACATGGTTGCCCCAAAGAAACCAAGTTATGTGAAGTGGTCCCAAACACCCATCACATTCGACCAACTGATCATCCGACTCATATTGCCACCCCGGGCGGCAAGCTTTGGTGGTCGATCCAATTGTCGAAGGCACTCGATCGACGAAAGTGCTGATGGATGGTGGTAGTGGGCTGAACTTGTTATATGCGCATACATTGAAAGGGATGGGCATTCCGATGTCCCGACCGAGCACCAAAGAACATGAGTTTCACGGAGTCATACCAGGAAGAAGGCCAACTCACTCGCCAAATAGCTCGACGTGGTTTTGGTGATTCCAAGCATTTTCGCAAGGAAAAATTGACCTTTGAGGTTGTGGATTTTCAGAGTGCATACCACGCCATTTTGGGGAGGCTACCACGCACGCATTCATGGCTCGACCATGTTACGTGTACCTCAAACTGAAAATGCCAGCCCCAAGGGGTGATCACCGCCACCGCGATCGAAAAAGGCGGAAGAGTGCTTTCGTAAGGGCTCAAAGATTGCCGACTCCCAAGTGACAGCGGTCGAATTCAAGAATACAAGCAAAACGCAGATCCGAAAGTGATTTGTTGCGATCCAAGAAGCTAGCCACAGAATCTGATTTCAGCGCCTCGTGAGACGGCCAGTTCATATTCACCGACCGACCCCAATGCAGCCCCGACCCACATCTCCACGACACTCGACCCGAAATAGGAAGAAGCGCTCATCCAGTTCCTCCGTGAGAATTGGGACATTTTCGCATGGAAGCCAGCTGACATGCCAGGTGTTCCCAGGGGACTAGCTGAGCATCGCCTCCGAGTCCGCCGTCCAGAAGAGAAAGGCTATTGGTGAAGAAGTGGCTCGACTATTGGCGGCAGGATTTATCCGAGAGATATACCACTCCGAGTGGCTTGCTAATGTCGTCATGGTTCCCAAGAAGGACAACTCGCTCCGCATGTGCATTGACTTTAAGCACATCAATCGGGCTGCCCGAAGGATCATTTTCCTCTCCTCGCATAGATCAAATTGTTGACTCGACCGCTGGATGTGAGAGATTGTCTTTCTAGATGCATATTCCGGTATCATCGATCCGCTCAGATGGACCCGACGAAATAAAACAGCTTTCATCACTCCATTCGGTGCTTCGCTATATCACCATGCCATTCGCCTCAAGAATGCCGGAGCCACATTTATGCGAATGATTGAAGTGTCTTCACCAAATCACCGGAATGTGGAAGCGATATGGATGATATCATCGTTAAGTCGCTGAAAAGGTTCCGACCTGCTTGCCGACCTCGCCAAAACATTTGCCAACCTCGTAAGGTACGATATCAAGCTCAATCCGTCAAAGTGCACATTCGGAGTTCCCGTGGAAAATTACTCGGTTTTCGCTTCGAACGAGGGATCGATGCTAATCCAGAGAAGATCGGAACTATTCTTCAATGAAACGCCTACGGCGAAAGTGCACGACGCCCGAGCTTATCGATGCTTGGCCGCATTAAGTCGATTCATCTCATGACTCGGTGAAAAAGCATTGCCTCTTTACGATCGATGAAAAAGGCCGACAAGTTCGAGTGGACTCAGGCCGATGCAGCGCTTGCCGAGCTAAAAGCTCTGCTCTCCACCCAGCGGGTGTTGGCTGCTCCAATCAGCAAAAACCCCCTGTTGCTCTATATGCCAGCCACAGGCAAGTCGTCAAGTTAAAGGCTTACGGTCGAGCGGGAAGAGGAAGGAAAAGCCTTCAAAGTTCAACGCCCAGTGTATTATTTGTCTGAAGTCTTGACTCCATCCAAGCAGCGATATCCACATTATGAGAAGCTTGTGTATGGAATATACATGACCACGAAGAAGGTTGCTCATTATTTCTCTGATCATTCTATCACAGCCATCGCGACGCCTTTATCGTAGATTCTGCACAATGAGACGCAACCGTCGAAAGTGGCGAAATGGGCGATTGAACTTCTTCCCTTGATATCAAATTTGAGGCAAAGAAAGCCATTAAGTCCCGTGCAATAGCGGATTTCCTTGCCGAGTGGATTGAACAACAAAGAACCGATCGAAGTTCACTCGAGCATTGGACCATGTTCTTTGACGGCTCTAAAATGCTGAATGGTTCCGGTCGGGTTGTTCTGCTTCCCCAGAGGAGATAAGCTTAGGTATGTGCTCCAGATTCACTTTGATTCCTCAAACAATGAGGCAGAGTACGAGGCCCTTTATATGGGTTGCGATGGCCATCTCACTCGGCCCGTCACTTTGATGGTCTATGGCGACTTAGATTTGGTGGTCAACCAGTGATGAAGGAGGACGGAGAAGCCCAGCCATGATCGGATACTGCAATGCAGGAGGAAGCTGGAAAAGAAGTTCGAGGGGTTGGAGCTCCATCACATCCCCGATCGAAAAATCAAGCAGCAGATGATCCGCAAAGATAGGTTCCAAAAGAGAAGCCATTCCGAGTGGTGTGTTTTTGGAACATATACACACTCCGCCGCTAAAGAAGATCCTTCACGTAAGAAGCTCCACAGCCAAAGAGTGCCACAGATCCGACCGTTGAGGTCCCAGCGGTGGTCGACTTGGTCATGGAAGTTTTAGTGGTCACTCCCGATCGACAATTCTCTACATCGCATATATCCCGAGAAAAGAACTCCCGAAGATGAGGAAGAGGCTCGGCAGATCGTCTGTCGATCCAAAGCCTTTACCGTTATCAAAGGACAGTCAGATAGAGAAAGCCCGACCGAGTTGGTCAAAAATGCATAACGCCGTAAGAAGGTCGAGTCATTCTCAATGATATCCACTGGGACCTGTGGTCACCATGCGCCTTCTCGGACCATTGTAGCCAAAGCATACCGAGCTGGATTTTACCGCCGAGGGCGAATGAGATGGCGAAGGAAATAGTGGACAAGTGCGAAGGATGTCAATTTACTCCAATATGTCACACAAGCCCGCCACTCAAGACCATTCCACTTGTCCGGCCGTCGCAAAGATGGGGGTTAGACATGGTCGATCCCTTACGAACGAGTCGGAGCGGTTTCACGCATGTGCTGGTAGCAGTCGACAAGTTCACCAAGTGGATTGAAGCTAAACCAATCAAGAATCTTGACGTCGGTACTGCTGTTTCCTTCATCAGAGAGCTGACATTCCGATATGGAGTCCCGCACAGCATTATCACAGATAATGGGTCAAATTTTGACTCAGAAGAATTCAAGGATTTCTGCAACACTCAAGGCACGCGAGTCGACTACGCTTCAGTCGCCCACCCACAGTCGAATGGACAGGCAGAACGGGCCAATGGCTTAATCCTCAAGGGTCTGAAACCCCGACTGATGCGAGATCACAAGCATGCGGCTGGAGCATGGGTCGATGAACTCCCTTCAGTGCTTTGGGGATTGCGGACCACGCCTAATCGGTCGACCGGAAGAACTCCATTCTTCTTGGTCTATGGAGCTGAAGCAGTCCTGCCGAGTGATCTTCTTCACAACGCACCCCGAATTGAACTTTACAACGGGCGTAGCTGAGCAAGCGCGTCAGACGCAATGACCTTCTAGAGGAGGAAAGGAGATGGCTCGATCCGCCGACCATCTACCAAAGAAGACTTGCGCCGACTTTTACGCCGTAAATGTGAGAGGTCGAGCCTTCCAGAAGGGGATCTAGTTCTCCGAGTGGATCAAAGAAACAACATAAGCTCGCTCCCTCCCGGAAGGGCCCTTCATCGTCACTAAGGTTCTCCACAACGGGCATATCGTCTCTACAACGTCGAACACAATATCAAAGAGCCCCGAGCTTGGAATGCGGATCTGCTCCACCCGTTTTACACTTAAAGTTTTTCACTCGGATGAGTTGTAATAAAACACTTCTGTAGTTCATGGATGTCAAAATAATAGTGTCATAATTCCTTCATAATTTTTCTCACTTTTTATTTTTGTCCAGTAAAATTTTCCCCAAAGGGGTGGCTTAGCCGAATCCGCTTTCGCTTAAGTTCAGAGAAATCCTACCGAGTGGTAAGCCGACTTCCACTGGAGGCTTAGCCAAGATCCGCTTCGCCTAAGTTATAAAAATCCTACCGAGTGGTAAGCGACTTCCACTCGGGGCTTAGCTGCAGCCTGCTCGCCTAAGTAACTAAAATCCCACCGAGTGGTAAGCGACTTCCACTCGGGCTTAGCTGCAGCCTGCTCGCCTAAGTAACTAAAAATCCTACCGAGTGGTAAGCCGACTTCCACTGGGGCTTAGCTGCAGCCAGTGCTCGCCTAAGTAACTAAAAATCCTACCAAGTGGTAAGCCGACTTCCACTCGGGGCTTAGCTGCAGTCCAAGTACTCGCCAAGTATCAACGTGACGCTCAAGAAGGAGGACGAGGCGCAGGTCGATCATGACCCTCTCCTCCGAGCTACACGATAAGTATAATCAAGGCCGCAAGGAAGACGAGGTGCAGGTCGATCATGACCCTCCGAAGCCGCCACAAATACAACAAAATCCTACCGAGTGAAGAGCAAACCTCTCACTGGGGCTTAGCTGCAGCCCAAGCTCACCGAGATATAAAAATCCTACCGAGTGAAGAGCAAACCTCTCACTGGGGCTTAGCTGCAGCCCAGTGCTCGCCTAAGATATAAAAATCCTACCGAGTGAAGAGCAAACCTCTCACTCGAGGCTTAGCTGCAGCTCAGCCGCCTAAGTTATAAAAAATCCTACCGAGTGAAGAGCAAACCTCTCACTGTGGGGCTTAGCTGCAGCCCAGTGCTCGCCTAAGATATAAATCCTACCGAGTGAAGAGCAAACCTCTCACTGGAGGCTTAGCTGCAGCCCAGCTCGCCTAAGTTATAAAAAATCCCACCGAGTGAAGAGCAAACCTCTCACTGGGGCTTAGTCTGCAGCCCAAGGCTCGCCTAAGGAATAAGTCGATCGCAGAGGCATCTTGCTGTGAACCTGCAAAGAGCAATTCGAGCCAGCGGCAATCATATCCAAACATCAAATCCAAGTTTAGGTCGATACCTAAAGGAACCGAGAGTGCTCAGGCACTAAGCCTATTAAGGTTTTATCGGTTACAATTCCACTCGCATACCGAGGCAAATTTAAAGTGTCGACTTAAAGGAAGTTTTTACCCTCCTCGTGGAGGGCTGAAGGAGCAACGAACTCATCGAGGTCGATTCCATCTGCGATCCGTAGCAGCAGCGGCGAAAGTTTCCATGAAGGACCAAGTCATGTTTCTTGGTGTTGGCCACTCGAGAGCCGCCACTTATCTTCTCGCAGCATCCTTGCAAAGGACTCGCGCCAGCATTGTGGCGACATCTGCGCCACACCGAGCTGAGGACTTCTTCCACTCCTGCACTCGGTCAGGGACGGCGTTCAATCGAGTCATTTTGGAGTTTCGCCCCGGGCCAGAGCGTCGAGTCGATGCGAGACGTAGCAACCTTCAGCCTTGCGAGGTAGTCCACGACGGCTGCAACACGGGACTCTAGTCGGAAGACATTCATGGCAACTTCATCATTCACCGGAGAATTGACAGGGTCAAGGTTCGGCTCCAACTGGCTGGTTTCTTCTTCAAAGTTTCGACAGAATTCTGCAAAGATAAAACTCCGAGTCAAGATAATGGTCGAATGTGAGCTTCACAGTTGGAAATGTTGGTCGAGTGTAAAAGATTACCTTCGAGCATAAGGAACAATTTCTTAGCAAGACCACCCAGGAAGCCTTCCAGGTCATTCTTCTTCCCAAATAACCGGGTTGATCTTCTCGGTCGAGTGGTCTTGTCACTTTCACGGTCAACATCTTTGGTGGCAATTGCCGAGCAGCCTTCAGATTGGTGTTGTCCTGCTCGAAGCTTGGTGACTGGCTAACTTCGTCCGCAAGCTTGGTCTTCTCGATAGCTCAAGATCCTTCTTCCTCTGGGCCTCCTTCACCTTGCTCGCGAATTACAAATAAGTCAGATTTGAAACAAATGGGAGGAGAAAGGAGTCGTCAAGTCTCACCAACATACCTTTGGTCTCCTCCTTCGCCTTTGTCGATTCTCCTGCACTAGCTTCAAATCCAGCTCGAGCTGAATGTGCTTCTGCTCCAGTTCAGTATAGCGCGTCGCAAGATCACATGATTTCTACGAAGAACCAATCGACAAAATGTCAAAGATGATTCACTTCCGAGTGAATAGAGAAAAATCATACGCTTAAGATTCACGAATAATGCAAGCATTCGACAGTAGTCTCGGGATTACACCCGGTGGGTGCACTTAGCGTGCCCCCACCGGTCCTATTCAAACAGAATCGACGATCGACCCAAAAAAAAAGAGGAATTTCTTCAGATCGTAATCAATCGCCAGCAATGACCACGCCTCGGGATTACACTCAGGTGCACTCAGCGTGTCCCCCACTGGTTTCGTAAACCCATTCGCTCTAGTCGAATGATGATCAATCTTACTTGTAAAGTTTAAAGCCGATCGCCAGCCAATGACCTTAGCCTTGGGGATTACACCCAGCGGGTGCACTCAGCGTGCCCCGCTAACACGGAGTTTTTATCAACACACCCAATGGGTGATTGCTATGGATTTCGAAAGAAAAGAAGTTTTGATAGCATATCCTAACAGAACAGCGGTGGTCGATCGACCTGAACATTGCTTTGAAGAGAGGAGCTGGCATCATAAGCTGCTTGGCTTGCATCCCGACGATCTTCACCGCTACATCATGATCCCCGCTCGGCGACGCCTCCTTAGCAGACTAGCTTGGTCCTCCGGGGCGTGGTGCGTGGTGAAGAGCGAAGGTTGCCCAGACTCGACGAAGTGGTCGAGCACTCGCCAACGGCTCCGCGAAGGACACGGTATGTCGAGTGGTGGTCTCCTCCCGCTGCAACAGCCTCGCGCCACATCTTGGGCTGCTTTGCCGATGGGCGCTTCCTGCCCTCCTATGCCTCAATGGTTCTTCATCCTCATCATCATCATCGTGAAGGGTGATAATGTCATTGGTTGGAGCTTCGTAAAAGAATCAAAGTTAGAAACTATGAGTCACCGACTAAGAACGGAATTAAGGATATAGTACCAGGATTTGAGGTTGCCGCCCTCCATCTCATGGTCCTCACCTTGCCCGAGGTTTCGTGGTCGCAAAGACCGAAGTTCCAAAGAATCACCGATTAATTCAAGTATCAACCAGAGATAAAGCTTGTACAAAGCAGAAGACTTAAGTAATATGTTTACCCGATATGGTGGGGATGGACACCTTCATTTTCGGCAGAGGCTTGGTTGGCCTCGACGGAGCTACCTTCGATCGCTTGGCGCCTTCTCGCCGGCACCGGAGAAGCGGTCCGAGGGATGCTTGGTCGATCATGAGACAACAGAACTCCCTTACCGCTGCTCAATCGAAGGGTCATGAACAAGTTTCGACCGCTTTTCGGGCGCGATGGTGCAACCTCCTCCTCCTCCTCTACGCCATCCTCATCATCGCCATCGCTGCCATCATCATCCTCCGCCGCGCTGAATCCCACTCTTCCCGGCTCTCACCCCGCTGGCTTCTCCCTCCTCGCTTGAGCCCGAGTCTGTTGGGCATTGAGTACAGCTCGGTAAGGGCCTGGAAAATGTCGAGACAGAGCTCAATCGACCAAAATTGCAGGACATACAGAAACACATTCAACAGACATACAATGGAAAGCAGAGCAAATATACCTTTTCTGGAACGCTGTGATGGTCGAGTGGAGAAATCCTCCTGGATCCACGAGGGTTGTCCTTGTTCCCAGTGATCGCGGCCATCCACCTTTCCACTATGGCGCTGCCGATCGCCTCCGGTGGACTTCGAAGTCTGCGTCTTCGTTCATGAAGACAGCCACATGCAAGGACTCCGAATTGAAGAGGCTGGATTCGCCTCCCAAGGAAAAACCTCCAAGAGGTCCATGCCACTCACACCGTCCCGAACCAGCTGCACCACGCGATCCATCAACATCTTCACATCAGCTCTCTCCTCTGAAACCACCTTCAGAGAGGAGGGTTTGTTCACTCGACTCATGGTGAATGGAGGAAGTCCACTGATCGTCTCCAAGGCCACCATTCTCGCAAGAGAACCTGTGTCGATCGCCAGCCCTCGACCGACTCGAAAAGACATAGCTGGAAAGTGCTCTTATTCCTCACTTGATTCCTAGGCCCCGCACATCTGGACCACTTGGGTTTTCTCATCACTGACTCGCTTTCACATACCGAGAACGACATGTGAAGATGTGCTTGAACAAGCCCCAGTGCGGTCGACAGCCCAGGACGTTTTCACACATGGATACAAATGCAGCAAGGTACGCGATGGAGTGTGGAGTAAAATGGTGGAGCTGGGGTCCAAAGAAGTTCAAAAAGCCACGAAAGAAAACACTCGGCGGCAGGGAAAATCCTCGACGACATGGGTGGCCAGAGCACACACTCACCCTCCTCCTACCGAGGCTGCCACTTTTACCGGGAAGTCTTGCGGCGCGTTGGGGATCAGCCCGTCGTCGGCCATGTCAAGGAGATCCTTCTCCACGATGGTCGATCGATCCAATCTCCTCGACCCAGCCCTTCGGCGGGATCTCGATGAAGACCCGCTGCGGCTGGTGGATCTCCCTTCGCTTTCTTAGCTACCGACGCTTTCTCCACCGCCACGCCTTCTTCGCTCCAAGACCGCCGTCTTCTCCTTGCCCATGACCGCCGCGAAATGCACGAGAGAGCGTTGCGGGGCGACAAAGAAGCTATGCGTTGGAGACGAAGAGAGCGGGGAGGAAGAATGGGTATCGTGCGTAAACCCTCACAAATCGTGATTTATAACATCCTTCCGAGTGGATGACAGTGGACCCGGCGATCCAATCATATCCCAAACAGTTGCATTGACACGACACGGGGCGGAAAAAGCGGCGCGAGATCGAGGCGCCCATGTCCTGTCCCATCCGGCGGCCATGGTTCGTTTCGCTTACGCGCTTCCCCAAATTTCAGATCCCGCTGAATCCATGAACGGCGCATCGTCTGCCAAAGTAGATTTATCGCGATCCATCGCCGAGCCGCAAAGGATAAAAATCACTCGACGAAAGAACAAGAATGGATCGAGTCGATCAAGAAAAGTTGCTCGTTATCAACAAAGAAAATCTTGGTCAAAGAAGACGATAACCAAGCATGCCAAAGTTCAATCGAAACAAAGATCAACTCCTTCCTCATTCAAACCTCGACCCATTCGGGGGCTAATGATGGATTCATGTACCTAGGGTAGGGTCATAGGCCTGACCTAAACGTCCTACCCAAGGATACCCTTAGAAGAAATCACCTTCCAGTCGACCAACGAAGAACCCACTCGACTGGCTAGAAGGACTCGACCATGGAGACTCACTCGACCATGAAGATACACTCGACCACCAGAAGGTCAAGAGCACTCCGCAACGCAACGGCCTGTAATTGAATAGACTTAATGATAGTTAAGGCACTTTATGAGGGGCGTTACCAGAAACGCCCCAGGCTTAATGTACTTTAACCTCTCCATTATGTGGGCTGGCTGGGGTCCTGGCGCACTCTATATAAGCCACCCCCTCCACAGGCAGAGGGGTTCGCACTCTTGTAATACTTACACACATAAACCACTCGACCGCCTCAGGGCTCCGAGACGTAGGGCTTTTACTTCCTCCGAGAAGGGCCTGAACTCGTACATCGCTTGTGTTCACAACCTCTCCATAGCTAGGACCTTGCCTCTCCATACCTACCCCCACTCTACTGTCAGACTTAGAACCACGACAGGGAGGCAAGTTGTCGTTCGGCTGCTGCAGTGCGTCTGCGCGCCCGCCGGCCGTGTTTTGCGCAGCAACCGCGTCGAGGAGTTGCTGGACTCGCTCTGTCATCAAACGGCACTCTTCACCCTCGAAGTTCTTAGTTCGTCAGTCGCCGCTTGGGCGGCACGGATGTTCTCCGCTGGGGTGGCGTATACGGGGCGTTTTGCCCCGAACAAGTTGGCGATGGCCGCGCCGTGCTGCCGGACCGCGCCTAGGCGACTCGGCCCAGTCGGAGCCGGCGAGCCGCCTACGGCGCGATCCATCTCGCGCTGGTATGCCTCGGACAAGCGCCTCATGCTTGCCAACTTCTGGGCGCCTTCGATGATCTGAAGGTGGCGTGTCTCTAGCGTCTTGGTGTCTGCGTCCTCTGGAATGGGCGCGGTAAGGTCTTGGAGGGCCACAACAAACGGGTCCTGGGCTTCTTCGCCGGAGCGCTCGCCGTGGCTGATGACGAGCACCTCCGTGACGGCGCTTCCGCCGCTCTCCTCGCACGGAAGCGGCTCGTCATAGACCACCACGTTGGTGGGGAAGATGTCAAGCGACACAGCGTCGGAGTCGACCAGCATTGGGTCGGTGGAGCCTACGGACTCCAAGTCCATGGCGGGCTCGCCGGCGACGTGGAGTTGGTCAAGGAGGCCCGCGAGAAGGCTCTCGGGGCCACCCGTGCCTGCATCGGATGCAGGAATGTCAGAGAGGCGCACCTCGCCGACAAGTTCGGCGAGGCTACTCGCGGCGCAGGCGGCTTCAGCGCCGCGCAGCGCGTTGATGCAGACTCCATCTGGCAAGCCTGGCTGGCTACGCTCATCAGGGAGGAAGAGGGTTCCCGTCCAGAACAGATCTCCAGACGACGGTGCACCTCGCCCCACGGTGGGCGCCAAATGTCGGGGGTTGGGTGCGACATATGCCAAAGGATGGCTTATCATGGTGGGGGCGAGTAGAACGTCGCCGGTGCCTGGAAACGGGATAAGGCGTAGACATGCACGCCGGTGAATCTTACCCAGCTTTGGGGCTCTCCGGGGAGATAACACCCCTACTGCTGCTCTGCGGGGTCTCCGCATGATCACTAAAGCAAGGTGACTACAATGGTGCTCTTGGAGCTGTACCGGGAGGCAGGAGAGAGCAAGGCTAGTTCTCTCCTTCCTGTGCTATCTTGTCTATCTCTATCAAAGTCCGAACCCTTTGCACGGGTGCCCTGGGGGTTTATATAGGCCTACCCCCCGGGGGTACAATGGTAATCCGGCTGGGTGCGGGCCCCAGCCGTCTGTCTCTCACACTGCCGTCCTTCCTGCCAGCTTCTGGGGCCCGCCGACTGGTGGTCCCCGCAGACAGGCCCGACACTGTGCGGCGCTCCTGATGACGCGGGCTTGGTCATCGGGTCGCGGGCAACAAGCCGCCGCCTATCGGCGATCACCGCCGCCATTCCCCATCCTATCCGTTAATGGCTCGTGGGGCCCTAGGGAGGAGGCGGCCGACTCGGGAGGCCGACTCCCACAGGTCCGCCTCTTTGGGGCGCCAGCCATCTTCACCCACCCACCGACAAAGTGCGGCCCCAGCCTTTGGGCCGTCTGAGCTAGCGTTATGGGTACAGTCGGCCGCAAGACCGGTGGCTGAGGTCAGGCTGGCATGGCAATAGCAGCGCCTGGAGATCTTCCGCGACACGGCTCATCAGAGCTATGCTAGTCCTCGAGGCGGGAGGGACGGCCACGTCGTGACCATACCCTGCATCGGGCTTCGGGAAGAGTCATGGGCCGACTCCCTTAGTTGGCCTCTCTGGAGGTCGCCAGCTTGGAGTCGGCTTCTCTGGGAGTCGCCATCTGGGACTCGGCTTATCTGGGAGTCGCCATCTGGGACTCGGCTTCTCTGGGAGTCGCCGTCTGGGACTCGGCTTGAGGGGCGCGGCCTGCCCCGATGTCTTGAAAGATCCTGGGTCCCGGGTTAGCCTACCCGTGGCCCATTACTCCGACAATCGGCCGGTTTTGACACGGAAATTGGTGCTTTCATTGAGAGTTCCATTGTGTCGTCGGCAGAGGGTTCAGTGGCTCATTTGATCATCGACAATGATGATGTTTCCGAGGAAACTTTCCACCCTGGTCAACTTTTTGTGTTTGGCGGCTTCTCTCTGCGTTCCAATTCAACTGGTCACCTTGAATAGATAGACAGCTACGCTCCCGGTCACCAGATCAGGTTCGGAAGCCTGAATTATATCGATGATATCTGAGGAGACTTGATCTTCGAAGGGTTCTCAGCCTCGACCGGCGCTCCTCATCTACATGAAGGAAGCCTATCGGATCCACCACTAGGCTCCGTTCAAGGATCAACTATCGTTCCTGCCCTAACCTTAGATCCAGAGAGGACCACCCTGTCCGAAGATGGGAGTATGAACCCCATCGGACCCTTTCCTACTATGGAGCTCCCTGCCGGAGACCCGGAGGTGACCATATTATCGGCAGGCCTGGAATCAAACAGGGCTCTCCCTGTCATCAGAAAGCCAGACTCACCTCTGGATGTTAACCCTGAACTCTTGAGGTCTGCATCCATTGAGCACGGTCAAGCGGCGATTTCCAGACATAGCTTCGTAGGCCCTTTGTCACCCGTCCAACTATCACTCCTAAACAAGGCTCTGGACTTAATGCAATCTCTCGCTATCACGGAAGTGTCACTTCCGAACTACGCCTAGCTTGAACAAGGGGCTGAGCACGGGGAACTTTGCGTCGCACCCGCCACCCACTTAATAGCCACTGTCGAGGACTTGACCGACATGTTAGATGATGCGGCTTGAAGCAACGTCGGTATTTCCCTAAAGAGGAAGGGATGATGCAGCGTAGCGGCAGTAGGTATTTCCCTCAGTTATGCGAACAAGGTTATCGAACCAGTAGGAGAACCAAGCAACACAACGTAAACAACACCTACACACAAATAACAAATACTCGCAACCCGACGTGTAAAAGGAGTTGTCAATCCCTTTCAGGTAGCGGCGCCTCAAGATAGGCAAACGAACGTGAAATAAATTGTAGTAGATTGATAGATCGAATGCCAAATAAAATAGATAAGAGTAAAATGCAGCAAGGTATTTTTGTATTTTTGGTTTAATAGATCTGAAAATAAAAAGCAAATAAAATAGATCGCAAAGGCAAATAATATGAGAAAGAGACCCGGGGGCTGTAGGTTTCACTAGTGGATTCTCTCGAGAAAAATAGCAAACGGTGGGTAAACAAATTACTATTGGGCAATTGATAGAACTTTAAATAATCATGACGATATCCAGACAATGATCATTATATAGGCATCACGTCCAAGATTAGTAGATTGACTCCTGCTTGCATCTACTACTATTACTCCACACATTGACCACTATCCAGCATGCATCTAGTGTATTAAGTTCATGGAGAAACGGAGTAATGCAATAAGAACGATGACATGATGTAGACAAGACCTATCTATGTAGAGATAGACCCCATCGTTTTATCCTTAGTAGCAACGATACATACGTGTCGGTTCCCCTTCTATCACTGGGATCAAGCACCGTAAGATCAAACCCACTACAAAGCACCTCTTCCCATTGCAAGATAAATAGATCAAGTTGGCCAAACAAAA
The DNA here is from genome assembly GCA_021437245.1 of Aegilops speltoides. Lineage (NCBI taxonomy): Eukaryota > Viridiplantae > Streptophyta > Magnoliopsida > Poales > Poaceae > Aegilops > Aegilops speltoides. The sequence continues at coordinate 257,138,930 of CM038145.1, read as the reverse complement.
CCAAAATATCGAAGAAGAAATACGAGTCTATAAGCAATCATGCATATAAGAGATCAATGAAACTCAAATAACTTTCATGGATATAAAAAGATAGATCTGATCATAAACTCAAAGTTCAGCCGATCCCAACAAACACACCGTAAAAAGAGTTACATCATATGATCTCCAAGAGACTATTGTATTGAGAACCAAACGAGAGAGAGGAAGCCATCTAGCTACTAACTACGGACCCGAAGGTCTACAAAGAACTACTCACCCATCATCGAAGAGGCACCAATGGAAGTGGTGAACCCCTCCGTGATGGTGTCTAGATTGGATAAGGTGGTTCTGGACTCTGCGGCGGCTGGAATTGATTTTCGTCGACTCCTCTAGGGTTTCTAGAATATTGGGGTATTTATAGAGCAAAGAGGCGGACCGGGGGGCACCCGAGGTGGGCACAACCCACCAGGGCGCGCCTGGGCCTCCTGGCGCGCCCTGGTGGGTTGTGCTCCCCTCAGAGCACCCCCAGGTGCCGCCTTGGCCCATTGGATGTCTTCTGGTCCATAAAAAATCTCCGTGAAGTTTCGTTGCATTTGGACTCCGTTTGGTATTGATTTCATGCGATGTAAAAAACATGCAGAAAACAACAACTGACACTTGGCACTATGTCAATAGGTTAGTACCAAAAAATGATATAAACTGATTGTAAAATGATTATAAAACATCCAATATTGATAATATAACAGCATGGAACAATCAAAACTTATAGATACATTGGAGACTTATCACTAGACTATGCCTCCGTAGACATCGACGGTATGGATGACGATGATGATGCCGGAGCCGAACCAGGCCAAAACCAGCTTATCACTGGGTGTTGGACGACCGCTTCTACTTATGACGTGTACATCGTGGATACCCCGAAAAGAAGGACGACGATAGCGCTCAAGACCCGATCGAGGACAAGCCTGTTGAGGCACCACCAAAACGCCAACTTCAGCGGCGCCGCTGACGATCGCGTCGTGAAAATGAAAGCAATACCGACACCGGAGACAATGACACTCCAGAGAATGCCGAAGACTCCGACCACCCCATCGAGCCTACTGTTGAGCAAGATGAGTAGGAAGATGGACAAGTCAATCCAGACGAACTTGTCGAGCATGAGGATTTGGAAGATAGTAACTATCTACCAGCCTCCAAGGAGGATGTCAGCCTCGGCACCAAAGATTTCATCGTGCCAGAGGAATCCCTCGAGCAAGCGCTTCAAGCGACAGCTCATCGCCACTGCGAGGAGCCTCAAAAAGAAACAACAACATCTTCAAGCCTAATAGGATACGCTCAAGGACAGATGGACCAAGGTCCTGGCTGCCAAAGAATACGGCTTCGAGCGCCCAACAAAATGCTACCCGAAGCGTAGGCTACTACCACAATTTGACGACGAGGCCCTTGAGCCAATACTGTCAAGATATAATTATGCCGACGAACCAGACCGACCACCATGTGGACAGGACAAAGCGGCTTCTTACGCCGAACACCACCCCGTGCCACCTCTCCATAGAGGCAAGAGGTAGCAGTTCTGGGCTATACCGACAACTTATGTAGGGACCTGGACAATAGAGCTGGTCAGACTAGATCAATCTACTGATCAAGGGGACGTGCACCAACACGATACGACGACCATCAAGCTTGGCACGATAAGCATAACTAAACTCGGGCCGAACACCGAACACGGATGTCATTCGAACTCCATCGTGACGTTGCCCGATACAGAGGCGCCGCACACCCCTTGTGCTTTATCGATGAGGTAATGCAACACCAGTTTCCAGAAGGGTTTAAACCCGTAAACATTGAAGCATACGATGGAACGACAGATCCCGCAGTATGGATTGAAGATTTTCTTCTCCATATTCACATGGCTCGCGGTGATGATCTCAACGCCATTAAATACCTCCCCATAAAGCTAAAAGGACCAGCACGACACTGGTTGAATAGCCTCCCAGAGAACACTATTGGCAGCTGGGGAGATTTGGAGGATGCCTTTTGAGATAACTTCCAAGGTACTTATGTCCGGCCACCAGACGCTGATGACCTTAGTCACATAGTCCAGCAACCCGGAGAGTCATCCCGCAAACTCTGGACTCAGTTCTTAATTAAAAAGAACCAAATCATCGACTGTCCGGATGCCGAAGCCTTAGCGGCCTTTAAACACAGTGTCCATGATGAATGGCTCGCCCGACACTTCGGTTAGGAAAAGCCGAAGACTATGGCAGCTCTTACTGCACTTATGACCCACTTCTGTGCGGGCGAAGATAGCTGGTTGGCTTGTAGAAGCAACAGTACCATCGACCCTGACACCTCGGAAGCCAGGGATGGCAACGGAAGGCCACGATGTAACAAAAACAAGCGTCGGAACAACAATGAAGAAATTGAAGATACGACGGTCAATGCCGGATTTAGTGGCTCCAAACCCGGTCAGTGAAAGAAGCCATTCAAAGGAAATAGAGATGGTCCATCTAATTTGGATAAGATATTAGATAGGCCTTGCCAGATTCATGGCACCCCCGAAAATCCTGCCAACCACTCCAACAGAAACTGTTGGGTTTTTAAACAGGCCCGTATGTTAATTACCGAACACAAGGGGAAAGGGCCTCAAGCGAGGACGATGATGAGCCCCATCCACCGAACACAGGGGGACAGAAGAAATTTCCCCCTGAGGTGAAAACAGTGAACATGATATACTTCACACATATCCCCAAGAGGGAGCGCAAGCGCGCACTAAGGGATGTCTACGCCGTAGAGCCTGTCGCCTAAAATTCAACCCATTGTCGGCTTGTCCGACCACCTTTAATCACAGGGACCACCCAACTAGTATCCGTCATGGAGGTTCGGCGGCCCTAGTACTCGACCCAATCATTGATGGATACCATCTCACTCGAGTCCTTATGGACGGCGTCCCTAGTACTCGACCCAATCATTGATGGATACCATCTCACTCAAGTCCTTATGGATACCATCTCTCCTTTTTCTGGCCTGTTTTTTTCTTGTTTTTTAGTCCGAAGTCTCATCCCGACTTGTGGGGGAATCATATTCTCCATCATCCTTTCCTCACTGGGACAATGCTCTAATAATGATGATCATCACACTTTTATTTACTTACAACTCAAGAATTACAAATCGATACTTAGAACAAAATATGCCTCTATATGAATGCCTCAGGCGGTGTACCGGGATGTGCAATGAATCATGGGCGACATGTATGAAAGAATTATGAACGGTGGCTTTGCCACAAATACAATGTCAACTTCATGATCATGCAAAGCAATATGACAATGATGGAGCGTGTCATAATAAACGGAATGTTGGAAAGTTGCATGGCAATATATCTCGGAATGGCTATGGAAATGCCATAATAGGTAGGTATGGTGGCTGTTTTGAGGAAGGTAAATGGTGGGTGTATGGTACCAGCGAAAGTTGCACGGCACAAGAGAGGCTAGCAATGGTGTAAGGGTGAGAGTGCGTATAATCCATGGACTCAACATTAGTTATAAAGAAATCACATAGTTATTGTTTTCATGATCTACTTGCATAGAAATTTTACTACTCTCCACATAAGCAAATTTATTCTCACCAATAGTAGTGGGAGCAAACTCAACAAAATAAATATCATGTGAAGCATAATCCAATGGAAAATTAAAATCATGATGACAAGGTTCATGGTTATCTTTATTCTTTATAGAATACATGTCATCACAATAATCATCATAAATAGGAGGCATGCTATCATCATAATATATTGTCTCATCAAAACTTGGGGGACAAAAAATATCATCTTCATCAAACATAGCATCCCCAAGCTTGTGGCTATGCATATCATTAGCATCAGATATTCATAGAATTCATACAACAACATTGCAATCATGCTCATCATTCACATATTTTATGCCAAGCATTCTATGTAATTCTTCTTCTAGTACTTGAGCACATTTTCCTTCTCATCATTTTCACGAAAGACATTAAAAAGATGAAGCATATGAGGCACCCTTAATTCCATTTTTAGTTTTGTTTTATAAACTAAACTAGTGATAAAACAAGAAACTAAAACATTCAATTTCAAGAGCTAAAGATATACCATCAAGCACTCACCTCCCCGGCAACGGCTCAAGAAAAGAACTTGATGTCTACTACGCAACCTTCTCCTTGTAGACGTTGTTGGGCCTCCAAGTGCAGAGGTTTGTAGGATAGTAGCAAATTTCCCTCAAGTGGATGACCTAAGGTTTATCAATCCGTGGGAGGTGTAGGATGAAGATGGTCTCTCTCAAACAACCCTACGGCCAAATAACAAAGAGTCTCTTGTGTCCCCAACACACCCAATACAATGGTAAATTGTATAGGTGCACTAGTTCAGCGAAGAGATGGTGATACAAGTGCAATATAGATGGTAGATATAGGTTTTTGTAATCTGTAAATATAAAAAACAGCAAGGTAACTAATGATAAAAGTGAGCACAAACGGTATTGCAATGCTAGGAAACAAGGCCTAGGGTTCATACTTTCACTAGTGCATGTTCTCTCAACAATAATAACATAATTGGATCATATAATAGTCCCTCAACATGCAACAAAGAGTCACTCCAAAGTCACTAATAGCGGAGAACAAACGAAGAGATTATTGTAGGGTACAAAACCACCTCAAATTTATCCTTTCTGATCAATCTATTCAAGAGTCCGTAGTGAAATAACACGAAACTATTCTTTCCGTTTGATCTATCATAGAGTTCGTACTTGAATAAAACCTTAAGACACAAATCAACCAAAACCCTAATGTCACCTAGATACTCCAATGTCACCTCAAGTATCCGTGGGCATGATTATACGATATGCATCACACAATCTCAGATTCATATATTCAACCAACACAAAATACTTCAAAGAGTGCCCAAAAAATTTCTACCAGAGAGTCAAGACAAAAACGTGTGCCAACCCCTATGCATAAGTTCACAAGGTCACTGAACCCGCAAGTTGATCACCAAAACATACACCAATTAGATCACGTGAATATCCTATTGTCACCACATATAAGCACATGCAAGACATTGATGACCCGCAAGTATACGGGATAGTTGTAGCCTCTTTTGATAAGTAAGAGTGTCGAACCCAACGAGGAGCTAAAGGTAGAACAAATACTCTCTAAAGTCCTATTGGCCACTGATACGACTCTACGCACGCTTGACATTCGCTTTACCTAGAACAAGTATGAAACTAGAAGTACTTTTTAGGTGTGATAGGATAGGTTTGCAAGATAATAAAGAACACGTAAATAAAAACTAGGGGCTGTTTAGATAAAGATGCAATAAAGTAAATATAGCGAGTGTGGAAAAGTGGTGGTAGGAGTTGTGAAATTGTCCGTAAGCAATTGACTATGTTACTAGACCGGTAATCACTATTGCAATTCTATTTGGGGGAGAGGCATAAGCTAACATACTTTCTCTACTTGGATCATATGCACTTATGATTGGAACTCTAGCAAGCATCCGCAGCTACTAAAGATCATTAAGGCAAAACCCAACCATAGCATTAAAGTATCAAGTCCCCTTTATCCCATAAGCAAACAACCTACTTACTTGAGTCTATGCTTCTGTCACTCACGCCACCCACCATAAGAAAATCATGAACATATTGCACACCCTACAGCGGGAATCCCTCATGCTTGCGCGACACGGAGGGCACAATAGGACAACACCAATAATAAAACATCCAACTCAAAGCAATCATAGCAATTCATCAATCACCGATAGGACAACGAAAATCTACTCAGACATCATAGGATGGCAACACATCATTGGATAATAATATGAAGCATAAAGCACCATGTTCAAGTAGAGGGTACAACGGGTTGCGGGAGAGTGGAACGCTGGATATAGATGGGCGAAGGTGATGGAGATGTTGGTGAAGATGATGGAGGTGTTGGTGAAGATTGTGGTGATGATGATGGCCCCCGGTAGCGCTCTGGCACCACCAGAACAAGGGGGAGAGATCCCCCTTCTTCTTCTTCTTCTTCCTTGACCTCCTCCCTAGATGGGAGAAGGGTTTCCCCTCTGGTCCTTGGCTCCCATGGCTTGGGAGGGGAGAGAGCCCCTCCGAGATTGGATCTATCTCTGTCTCTCTCTGCTTCGTGCGTCGGGATTCTCGCCTTGCACCATTTCTTTTATATCCGGAGATCCGTAACTCCGACTGGACTCAAACCTTCGCCCAGATCTTTTTCCAAAGATTAGCTTTCTTGCAGCCAAAGAAGGGCATCAACCGCCTTACAAGTGGCCCAGGAGGGTGGTGGGCGCGCCCACCTGGAGTGGGCGTGGGCCCCTATCTCGTGGCCACCTCAAGCACTATGTCGCGTTGATTTTACCTCCCGAAAATCACAAATATTCCAAAATAATTCTCCGTCCGTTTTATCCCGTTTGGACTCTGTTTGATATGGGGTTTCTGCGAAACATAAAACATGCAACAGACAGGAACTTGCACTAGGCACTGGATCAATATGTTAGTCCCAAAAATAATATAAAAAGTTGCCAAAAGTATATGAAAGTTGAATAATATTGGCATGGAGCAATCAAAAATTATAGATACGACGGAGACGTATCAGCATCCCCAAGCTTAATTCCTGCTCGTCCTCGAGTAGGTAAATGATAGAAAAGATAATTTTTGATGTGGAATGCTGCCTAGCATAATCTTGATCATGTAATCTAATCATGGCATGAATATTAAGACACGAGTGATTCGAGGCAATAGTCTATCATTTGACATAAAAACAATAATACTTAGGGCTTCCGAACAAACAATCATGTCTTTCAAAATATCAATGCTTCCAGAACGTTATCCCTGCAAAATCATATAGTCTTGTATGCTCCCTTTTCTTAACACAAGGTACCCCTCATGCCTATCCCGGTGTCAGCCAAGCAATTGTTTCATACTTTAGTATTCTAAAACTTTTTCAACCTTCACGCAATACATGAGCGTGAGCCATGGATATAACACTATGGGTGAAATAGAATATGATGGTGGAGGTTATGTGGAGAAGACAAAAAGGGAGAAAGTCTCACATCGACGCGGCTAATCAACGGGCTATGGAGATGCCCATCAATTGATGTCAATGCGAGGAGTAGGGATTGCCATGCAACGGATGCACTAGAACTATAAGTGTATGAAAGCTCAAACTGAAACTAAGTGGGTGTGCATCCAACTTGCTTGCTCATGAAGACCTAGGGCATTTGAGGAAGCCCATCGTTGGAATAAACAAGCCAAGTTCTATAATGAAAATTCCCACTAGTATATGAAAGTGATAACATAAGAGACTCTCTATATGAAGAACATGGTGCTACTTTGAAGCACAAGTGTGGTAAAAGGATAATAACATTGCCCCTTTTCTTTTTCTTTTTTTTTCTTTTTCTTTTTTTGGGTGGGCTTCTTTGGCCCCCTTTTTAATTTAGGCTTCTTTGGCCTTTCCTTTTTTTTCATGGGGCAATGCTCTGTAATGATGATCATCACACTTTTATTTACTTACAACTCAATATTACAACTCGATACTGGAACAAAGATATGACTCTATATGAATGCTTCCGGCGGTGTACCGGGATGTGCAATGATCAAGCATAGCAATGACATGAAAACAGACAAGCCATGAAAACATCATGCTAGCTATCTTACGATCATGCAAAGCAATATGACAATCAATGCTCAAGTCATGAATATGATGATGATGGAAGTTGCATGGAAATATATCTCGGAATGGCTTTGGAAATGCCATGATAGGTAGGTATGGTGGCTGTTTTGAGGAAGATATAAGGAGGCTTATGTGTGATAGAGCGTATCATATCACGGGGTTTCGATGCAACGGCGAAGTTTGCACCAACTCTCGAGGTGAGAAAGGGCAATGTACGGTACCGAAGAGGCTAGCAATGATGGAAAGGTAAAAGTAAGTATAATCCATGGACTCAACATTAGTCATAAAGAACTCACATACTTATTGCAAAAATTTAAAATCCCTTGAAACAAAGTACTATACGCATACTCCTAGGGGGGAGGTTGGTAGGAGTAAACCATCGCTCGCCCCCGACCTTCACGCAAAGATAAACAATCAAAATACAATGCGCGCCAATTTGGTTACATAGTTAGTAGACCGTACGTGCATGCTTCGGGAATCACAAACCTTAACACCAACATCCTTACTAAACACAACCATCTACTAGACCTCCTGAGGGAGTCCTGGACTAGGGGGTGTCCGGACAGCCGGACTATCATCGTCCACCGGACTCCAAGACTACGAAGATACAAGATTGAAGACTCCGTCCCGTGTCCGAATGGGACTTTCCTTGGCGTGGAAGGCAAGCTTGGCGATACGGATATGTAGATCTCCTACCATTGTAACCGACTCTGTGTAACCCTAGCCCTCTCTGGTGTCTATATAAACCGGAGGGCTTTAGTCTGTAGGACGAACAACCATTACAACAATCATACCATAGGCTAGCTTCTAGGGTTTAGCCTCCTTGATCTCGTGGTAGATCCACTCTTGTACTACCCATATCATCAATATCAATCAAGCAGGAGTAGGGTTTTACCTCCATCGAGAGGGCCCGAACCTGGGTAAAAACATCGTGTCCCTTGTCTCCTGTTACCATCCGCCTAGACGCACAGTTCGGGACCCCCTACCCGAGATCCGCCAATTTTGACACCGACATTGGTGCTTTCATTAAGAGTTCCTCTGTGTCATCACTGATAGGCTCAATGGCTTCTTCAATCAACAACAACGCCATCCGGGGTGATACTTTTCTCCTCGGACAGATCTTCATATTCGGTGGCTTCGCACTGCGGGCCAATTCACTTGGCCATCTGGAGCAGATCGAAAGCCACGCCCTGGCCGTCAGGTCAGATTTGGAAGCTTAAACTTCACGGCGGATATCCGCGGAGACTTGATCTTCGATGGATCCGAGCCACAGCCGTGCGTGCCGCACTATCACGATGGGCATGATCTAACTCTACCGTCTGACAGCGCCTTGGAGGCCGCACACGAATCCGCTCTGACCCATAGTCCGGAGCCGATTGCGCAGATCGAGGATGGGTGGCTGGACACCTCCTCGGGAGCTGCGACTTCCACGGCGATGGAGCCGAACACTGGCCTTGTCCCTTATAAAGCTCGTGACTCCGAGGTGCCGGACTCCCTGGACTCAACCTCCTGCGCCCGCCAATCGAATCCGATTGGGCGCGATCATGGAGTTCACCGCCGCGGACCTCTTTCAGCACTCACCCTTTGGCGATATCCTAAATTCGCTAAAGCATCTCTCGCTATCCGGAGAGCCCTGGCCGGATTATGGCCAGGATGGTTGGGATGCGGACGACGAAGAAATTCAAAACCCACCCACCACCCACTTTGTAGCCACTGTCGATGATCTAACCGACATGCTAGACTACGACTCCGAAGACATCGACGGTATGGACGACGATGCCGGAGACGATCAAGAACCAGCGCTCACAGAACACTGGAAGGCCACCCCAACCCATGATGTATATATGGTGGATACCCCAAAAGGAAGCGATAACGAGGACCAACGGGGCGCGGTGAAGGATAATCCCGCCGATAAACAGCCAAAACGGCGCCGCAGACGCCGCCCTAAGTCCCGCCTCGACAACAACAGAACTCCTAATGACCCAGCAATAGAGTAGGGCAAACCAGTGGACGACGAACAAGCAGCCAAGCAACCGTCCGAACAGGACGAATCGGATAATCAATCCATGCCTGGCGAAACCAACAGTCTAGACGACCTCACGCCGGACACACCACCGGAGAATAAGAGCCTTCACAAAAGACTCGTCGCCACTACAAGAAGTCTGAAGAAGGAAAAATGGAAGCTCAAAAAGTGGAAGACATACTCAGAATGAGGTGGAGCAAAGTGCTCAAAACCGCAGACAAATACGGCAATGGCCATCAATCAAAGAGCTACCCGGCGCAAAGTCGCTGCTGAATTTGACGAGGAAGCCATAGAGCCCCCACAACCAAAAAACAAAGAGGCCGCCTCGGATAGACGGCCGATGATAGGCCAAAACTACAAGCGGCGCCACACACAAGCCGACTCATGATCCTGGGAAAACAGATGGCCCATCCAGGTCCATTTACGGGCCAAAAAAGAGGGCCCCAGGAAGCAACACAACACGCCAAGTGTTCGAAGACAGCGGTACACCCAAATACAGGGGCGCCGCACACCCCTATGTTTCACCAATGAGGTGCTGGATCATGAATTCCTAGCAGGGTTTAAACCCATAAACATAGAGGCTTACGACGGAACAACAGAGCCTGGAGTCTGGATAGAGGATTATATACTACACATACACATGGCTAGAGGAGATGATCTCCACGCCATAAAATATCTACCCCTCAAGCTCAAAGGTCCAGCTCGGCATTGTCTCAAAAGCCTCCCAGAAAACATTGTTGGAAGTTGGGAAGAGCTTGAGGACGCGTTTAGAGCAAATTTTCAAGGGACTTATGTCCGCCCTCCGGATGCAGACGGTCTAAGTCATATAACTCAACAGCCCGGAGAGTCGGCGCGCAAATTCTGGAATAGGTTCCTTACTAAAAAGAACCAAATAGTCGACTGTCTGGACGCCGAAGCCTTAGCAGCTTTTAAACACAACGTCCGAGACGAATGGCTGGCCAGACACCTCGGCCAAGAGAAGCCGAGGACAATGTCCGCGCTAACAAGCCTTATGACCCGCTTTTGCATATTGGAAGACAAATGGCTAGCAAGATGCAGCACCAGCGACCCAAGTACATCCGAGATCAGAGATGGAAACGGAAAATCACGGCACAGAAAAGATCAGCGCCGGAATAAAGAGAAAAGCCCAAAGAACACGTCGGTCAACGTCGGATTCAAAAGCTCGCGGCCAAACAACAAAACACTGCCTCTTAAGGACAACAGTGACGAGCTATCCAACTTAAACAAAATTTTGGATCGGATATGTCAAATCCACAGTACCTCCGGAAGGCCTGCAAACCACACCCACCAAGATTGTTGGGTTTTCAAACAGTCTGGCCGACTCAACTCCGAACACAAGGGGCTTGACGCACCAAGCGAGGACGATGACGAACCCCACCAGCAGGGCACCGGAAAACAAAAGACTTTCCCATAAGAAGTCAAAGCAGTAAACTCACTTCATGTGATAATACGGAAAAACAATGCGGCAGCCGCTAAGATGGGTCTCGCACGGTCCACCCCAGCGAAACCTCGAGATTGGATGTCAAAACCAATCATTTTTGACCACCTGGATTATTCCAGAAGTGTTCGAAATGCAGGATGGACTGCTCTGATATTGGATCCTATAATCGACGGACTACGATTTACACAAGTCCCGATGGACGGCAGCAGCGATTTCAACCTGCTATATCCGAACACAATCCGCAAGTTGGGGATAGACCTTACTAAAATTCGACATAGCCGCACTTCCTTTAAAGGAGTGACGCCAGGCTCTTACGCCAAGAGCACAGGCTCCTTATTACTAGAAGTTGTGTTCGGGTCACCGAACAACTTCCGACGCGAAAAACTAATCTTTCATGTCGCCCCATTCAAAAGTAGCTATCAAGCACTATTGGGACGTGAAGCTTTTGTCCGCTTTAACGCCATACCACATTACGCGTCGCTTACACTTAAAATGCCCGGTCCACTTGGCATCATTTCATTAAGAGGGTCATTCAAAGACCCCGGACACGGCTAGACGAGTCCGGCATAAATAAGCTAGGGGCTCCCTAGCCGCACACCCTTTCACAAGGGGCTGTGCGTATAAGCAACAATGAGCTAATATAGACTCGGTTTTATTGATTTATTAATATTTTTCATGCACTTTTTCGCACGATTTCCTTTCAAACTAAGTTCCTCTCTTTTTACAGATGAACAATGTGCATACCCATCCAGGATAACGGCAACGGAGACACAGCGCAGACGTGCGGTGAGGACCCGTCGCAAGGATTCTTTTCGATTAAGACCTGCGTAAACCTTTTTTACCGCTCTTGTTGCTATAATCCCCGGCTTCTCATTATAACCAGAGTGGAGATCGATGTTTTGGCATCGGCGCGTCGAGGACCTCGCCTGCACTGACACTAGGGGCTTAGGGCATTGTTCTGCCCATTATTATAAAGACCGAACACCTTAGGGAGTGTTCGGCGTCTCGAGTTAGGCCTTATATGCATCAGCTCCGAATCATGTCTTTGGTCAAATGTTGGGTTTGCCCGGCTCCTGTGTTTTGCTGCCTTATGTTCCGTATCATCGGCTAATGCGGCACCAGGAGAACTACTGCAATTGTGCCCCAGTTAATTTGGCGAGCACCTCAAGAGAGAAAGCCAAAACTGATCATCATGATACAAAGAAGAGGCTGGTCAACCACTCGATCGACCACCGAAATGTTTAGAATTCCTCCGCTTTGACGAAGGACCGTTTCCCGATCAGGCACACACGTGCCCCGAATTCGGAGAGCGCGGTGCCCCCAGGGGCTATATCGTAGTCCCACCCTCGAACTCCAATGGCTAAGTGAAAGTGATAAAGCATCATAGTCCGGTTGCCTCGTTTGCTACGCTACCACCTCCTTAACAGGACCGAGACATCGGATTAAGTGTGAAAATGCGCTATTTTTGCGAACACCCCCGCACCTTGTGCGTGGGGGCTGAAGCCGAAGACTTCCATCTTTCAGGTTATACACACGTATACATTAATGGCCGCATAGGAGATATTTCAATACTTGAACGCACAAGTATAAAAAGCGCTCACATCATAAACATTGTTTTACAAAATTAAAACGTTCATTTGAACGTGACATTTTTTGAGCATTGCGACTCTATTACACGAGCACCACGCAGAACTTCCCCAAAATAGTGCTCGGCGGGTAACCGGCTTTCGTCCGAACCACGGTTGCAACAGCGGTGGCATCCATCTCGCCCAATGTGTCTTCACACGGCGAGGGCCATCCGCACCCTCTATGCAGGCCGACCGCTTCATCGCCTTTGATATGCGGCACCGCCCCAAGAAACTGCTGCAATAAGCCAAAATAGCTCTTCGGCTTGGGCCTATCCGGCCAGACATGAGTCACGATATCCGTCATGGCAAGTCCGGACAACCTATTCAGCTCAGCCCATTCGGCCAATCGATCAGTCTGCGGAAGTGAACGATCCAGACTATGGAATTGAGACCAAAACAACTCTTCCATCTTGTGATCCTTCTGACTTCGGAAGTGCACAACGGCATCCGCCGCGCTCGCCGCTAAGTCCATATAAGGATCCTCCGGACCCCACAGCTGGCCAAGCTGAGCATACTTTGGATCCGTGAATCTGCGGCGCAGCAGAAAAGGCTTGCCAGCCACAATGTCCCCGGCCTGGCGCAGCTCCTCCTTTATAGCCCGCATTGCAGAACGGGCATCCTTGGCTTCGGCAGTGGCCTTCCCCCAGGTCTTCTCGCTCCGATCGGCGCTCTTTTTCAAGAGCCTCATTGCGGTTGGTAGCATCCTTCAATTCAACGGCCAGTTCGGCCATCTCTTCCCTGCTTCGGCAGTGTGCAGCCCTTTCGGCTTCTAACACTTCGACCGCCCTCAAGGCAGCCGCATCACTCCTTCTAGTTTGCTCCTTGGCTTGAGCAAGTTCAGCCCGAAGGCTCTCCACAGCAGCAGCACCATCTGCGTCAAGCATAAATATTGTAAGAGGTGGGCTTTGACTCCCTTAATAGGTGACTGCGGAGAAACAACTTACCTTGCGACTCGTCAAGTCGCTTGTTGACTAGCGCGATGTCCGCATCCGCAACATCAAGTTGCCGCATTAATTCAGCAACTCCATCAGTCCGGATAGCCCCCAGACTATCCGCCACCAGCATAGGAAAGGAGACACTCAATCCCTGCCATTTTGATCCTCGGCACGCTGTCGATTTTCGACAACCTACCGAGTCTCAGGGGCTACTATCTATACAGGGCACACTTTATATGCAAAACTGTCAAAAAGGGGTGTCATTTTTACATACCTCAAACCCCGCCAGCAAACTCCTGACGGCATTATGCAATCCGCTTTCGGTGGACGAAATCCTTCCAATCACCATACTCATCAATGCACGGTGATCTTATGAGATGGATGCCCTCTCAAGCAGATCCTTCAGCTCTCCCGGTCGAACACTAGTCGGCGCCGAACTCTTCGGCTCTACCGGGCTCGGGGATACCCTCCGTGACGACACTTCAGGCTCGTCCGCCCTATCCGACGGCACAGCAGACGGAGGTAGGGATGGCAATGGGTACCCATTACCCGCGTACCCTGCGGGTAAAAACCCTATTAGGGTAAGGGTATGGGACAAAAATTTACCCATGGGTACTTAAATGGTAAAAATATCATACCCATCAGGTTGAGAGGGTGCGGGTATGGGATCGTATAACCCATGCTCGCGTACCCATGTACCCATCTGAAATGTTGACAAGTGGGTTCCCTTTAATATCCTAATATATTATTTTTTCCCTCCTAATTGCGCTAGGTAAAAACTCTAATGTGTAGTCGAAGTATCGCTACAATTTATCATGATTTTGTGAACTTAAAGTGTATGCCTATGTGTTGTTGTTTAACATTTTTATGTATCGCTTTATAGGTAAGTATTTTTGTTTATGAGAATTTGTTGTTGTTACAGTATGTTGCTGTACATTGTTGTTTAAAATGTGTTGCTATTAATAATGATTATATGTGTAGCTTTTTGCAACTATTTTCTACTCAACTGATGTGTTGTAAACGCGGGTATTTTTACCCGCGGGTACCCTTATACCCTGTCGGGTGACGGGTATGGGAAACAATTATACCCTTGGTGGGTATGGGTATGGGTGATGGGTAAGTTCAGGGTGGACGGGTAAGGGTATGGGGTGGCTCCACCCGTACCCATACCCTGCGGGTGCCATCCCTAGACGGAGGCGTCTCGCTCTCCATCATCTCCGGACGAAGATCCCTCGAAGACAAGCTCATCTGAGAAGATCGGAGATCCGAACTACAAGGTAAAAAATTCGGTTATCCTCAGAAGCACAAATAGGGATGTCTCTCATTACCGAACTCCCTTTTTTCTACTCACGGCTTGCTGGAGGGCTGATGCTTTAGGGGAGATTGTGCGGCCGGGGCCTCCCCGGACGCAGGACCCTCTGGTGAAGACTTCTTCCCCCGCTTAGGGGCTTTGGCCTCCGGGTCTCCAGATGCGGTCCTCTTCTCCCCTTGGAGGGAGGGATTCTCGATCCCCCCTCTTTCAAGAGCCTCCTTGTACAAGGGAGTAGCTCCTCTACCTTCCCCTTCGCTTTCTTCTGAAGGCGCAACCTCCAGCATCTTGACTAGCACGGGATCCGGCGCGGTCTCTGGGAGGGGGTCCGGACACCGTATCAGCTTTGCTTGCGCTATCCACTCCTGTTGAAGGATAACGGGTTAAAAGGCGAATTATAGAAAGGGAAACAAATGGTACTTTCGAATACTGAGCTACTTACTTGAGTATCCGGGCGATTGCAGCTTAGGCCAGCGTCCTCGGTCAATTCCGGACACACCGCCTGTGATCCGAAGAACAACTCGTACATCTCCACGGGTGTCGTACCCATAAAGTGTTGGAGAATCCGTGGTCCCTCCGGATTGAACTCCCATAGCCGGAGAGGACGGCGCTTGCAGGGCAGGAGACGCCTAATCAGCATAACCTGCATCACCACGACCAGATCGATCTCCCTTGCTTGGAGGTCTCGAATCCGGCCCTGCAATAGGGGCACATCCTTTGACGGCCCCCAGTTGAGCCCTTGGTTGACCCATGACATCAACCGTAGAGGAGGTCCCGAGCGGAATACGGGCGGCGGCTTCTACTTGCTGCCCTTCGGAGCGGTGATATAGAACCACTCCTGCTGCCACAAGCCGATCTCCTCTTGGAAGGAGCCCTCGGGCCACGGGGCATTGGCCCTCCGGCTTACGGCCGCCCCGCCGCACTCTGCTTGACGCCCCCCGATCATCTTCGGCTCCACATTGAAGGTCTTCAGCCACAGGCCGAAGTGTGGGGTGACGCGGAGGAAGGCTTCGCAGACGACAATAAATGCAGAAATATGGAGGATGGACTACAGAGCCAAGTCATGGAATTCCAGCCCATAGTAGAACATGAGCCCTCTCACAAAGGGATCCATCGGGAAGCCTAAACCCCGATGGAGGTGGGACACAAAGACGACGTACTCGCCGGGCTCGGGGGTGGGGATGGCCTGCCCTTCGGCGGGCAACTTTGTCGAAATCTCGTAAGATGTACTTGGCCTCTCGCAGCTTTAGCACGTCCTCCTCCGTGACGGAGGAGGGCATCC
This sequence comes from Aegilops speltoides, assembly GCA_021437245.1. Taxonomy (NCBI): domain Eukaryota; kingdom Viridiplantae; phylum Streptophyta; class Magnoliopsida; order Poales; family Poaceae; genus Aegilops; species Aegilops speltoides. The sequence continues at coordinate 257,122,596 of CM038145.1, read as the reverse complement.
ACCGGCCCTGAAGGTCGGAACCGGACATTGTTGAAGGTCCGAAGCGCTCGAATCTGGGGCTCTGGGTGTTGGAACTTGGAGCAAGGAGGAGATTCGATGGTGGATTGAAGAAAAGAAACGAGCCTTGGTCCTATTATAAAGAGGGAGAATACCAAGAGCCGTCTCCGTGACCATTCGGGACTCGCCGATAGAGGCGTGGCGGCACGGCGGTTGGGTTACCCATGTCAGTATTGATGAGAATCCCGGAATAAGGGGAACACGATCTCTGCTTCAACAAGAGGTGCCAAGGAAACCGCTTCCCTAAACATGCTGAGGTGGTATAATAAAAAACGATTCAAGTAAAGGCTTGGTAGTGGCGTGACGTCATGCTACATAATACGTCAGCAGATTGAACTTGTGTACATATCATTCTCTCTACGGTGGAATGTGGAATTTATTTTGCAGAGCCGGACACTATCCTGGTGTTCACAATCTTCTATGGATTATTCGAAGGAGGAACCCGCCTTGCAATGCCGAACATTATGCGCGCCGGACTCATCGTCATTGAAGCCAGGTTCAGGGGCTACTGAGGGAGTCCTGGACTAGGGGGTGTCCGGACAGCCGGACTATCATCGTCCGCCCGACTCCAAGACTACAAAGATACAAGATTGAAGACTTCCGTCCCGTGTCCGGATGGGACTTTCCTTGGCGTGGAAGGCAAGCTTGGCGATACGGATATGTAGATCTCCTACCATTGTAACCGACTCTGTGGAACCCTAGCCCTCTCCGGTCTCTATATAAACCGGAGGGCTTTAGTCCGTAGGACGAACAAGCATTACAACAATCATACCATAGGCTAGCTTCTAGGGTTTAGCCTCCTTGATCTCGTGGTAGATCCACTCATGTACTACCCATATCATCAATATCAATCAAGCAGGAGTAGGGTTTTACCTCCATCGAGAGGGCCCGAACCTGGGTAAAAACATCGTGTCCCTTGTCTCCTGTTACCATCCGCCTAGACGCACAGTTCGGGACCCCCTACCCGAGATTCGCCGGTTTTTACACCGACACCTCCCACATATTATCACCTCTATATCGTAAAACTATTGCATGGAATCAAACATATCATATTCAGTGATCCACAAGTTTATGTAGGATTTTATGACTAACCATGTGATTGACCAATTCCTGTCATCTCTCTAAATAGATATAAGTGAAGCAAGAGAGTTTAATTCTTTCTACAAAAGATATACCCACGCTCTAACAAATATAAGTGAAGCAAAAGAGCATTCTACAAATGGTGGTTTTCTATGTGAAGAGAAACAGGCAATCCAGACTTCAAATGATATAAGTGAAGCACATGAAGCATTCTATAAAGCCATACTCAAAAGATTTAAGTGAAGTGCAATGAGCATTTTATGAATCAACCAAGTACTATCTTATACCAGCAAGGTTCATAAAATAAAAGTGAAAACTAAATGCAAAAGACGCTCCAAGACATGCACATATCGCATGAACAAAACGAATACGAAAACATACTGATACTTGTTGAAGAAAGAGGGGATGCCTTCCGGGGCATCCCCAAGCTTAGACGCTTGAGTCTCCTTGAATATTTACTTGTGGTGCCTCGGGCATCCCCAAGCTTGAGCTCTTGCATCTCTTCCTTCTCCTCATATGGAGACATCCTCGATTAGACACTTCATCCACACAAAACTTCAACAGAAAACTCGGTAAGATTAAGGCTTAGTGTAGTAAGGCATCTCTGCCTCCCTCCCCCTCCTTTTAGTTTAGTCTATTTATGTTATATTACCCCTTGTAATCATTTTTTGTATCTTGTTACTTTCTGATGAATAAAGGTTTTGATCTGCTGTGGGGGTTTTGCCCCACAGTTCCCAGTCAAAAAAAAACTCGGTAAGATCCGTTAGTCTAATAAAGCAAATCACTACTCTAAGTACTGTAGCAAACCAATTCATATTTTGTTTTTGCATTGTGTCTACTGTAATATAACTTTTCCATGGCTTAATCCACTGATATAAATTGATAGTTTCATCAAAACAAGCAAACTATGCATCAAAAAACAGAATCTGTCAAAAACAGAACAGTCTGTAGCAATCTGAACATCCACCGTACTTATGGTACCCCAAAAATTCTACCAAAATTAGGAAAAATAAAAAAGTTGTGAAGCAAGACAGTTCAAAAAGAACCAGATACGTTTTACGTTCCAGTTAAAAATGTAAAATCGCACACTACAGACAAAGTTTCTGTCCTGCACCGTACAAACCAACAAGCATTGTAAACATCGTAAAGGCAAACCTTGGCACATTATTTTTATAATACAATGGAATTGTACAAGGGGATAATTATTTTTGATGAAAAGTTTCTGTAATCAAGATTCACAAAGTTTCCGTGAGCATGAACAAAGTTCAAGGCTAACTCCCACTTCAACAATGCTTGTCTCTCTCACTTTCACTTTTCTTTTCGAAAAGTTTTTAGGTTCCCCGCTTTATTTTTTTTTGTTTTTAAAATTTATGAAAGCACACAACAGAAATAAATGACTCTCTAAAACTTCCAGGTTGTCTTCCTGGCAGTGCTTTCTTTAAAGCCATTAAGCTAGGCATATAGTGCTCAAGTAATGGATCCACCCGGATCCCAAGGTATATCAAAGCCAATTTTAATTAACAATGATTTGTAATTTAGTAGTGAGCACAAAGTAACATATATCAAGCAATGGCGAAGTCTAACCCTATTCCTATGCATCGGCATGTCATAAAAGAACAATTCATGCACACATAGTAAAGGCCAATGCATAGTATAAGCATTTTCTTGCAATTTTATCATATTGGAAACACAGAGAGGTGAAGATGTAGTTCCTCTCTCATAATAATTGCAAGTAGGAGCAGCAAGCACATGCATATTCATCAAAACCATCATGTGCAATGGTAAAAGGCAACCCATCAATATAATCCTTACTAAGCGCAAACTTCTCCGATATAGTGTAGTCGGGAGAATTCAAAAATATAATAGGACTATCATGCATGGGTGCAATAGCAACAATTTCATGTTTAACATAAGGAACTATAGCAAGTTCATCTCCATAAGCATAATTCATATTGGCATCTTGTCCACCAGCATAGCAAGCATCATTAAAAAGGGATATGTCAAGAGAATCAACGGGATCACAACAATCATCATAGCAATCATCCTTCAGTAAACATGAAGGGAATTAAACAATGTATGAGTTGAAGAGTTACTCTCATTAGAAGGTGGGCACGGGTGATCAATCCGCTCTTCCTCCTTTTGTTCTTCGCTCTCCTCATCATCTTTTTCATCCAATGAGCTCATAGTTTCATCAATTTCTTCTTCCGTAGCTTCCTGCAAAATATTACTCTCTTATTGACAACGGAGAATTTCTCAATATATAGTTTAACATAGGCATTAGAAGCATAATTATCATAACAATATTCAAGTATGGCAAATTTTTCAGATTTGTAGAGAGTAGCATCATACTTTTCAATCAGTGAAGCAATTTCATAAGCACCCTTAAAAGCAACAAATTCTTCAATTTGTTGAACATCATAGTAATTATAAACACCCTTAGCATACGAAGATACAATTCCATTATCAATAAACTCACATTGGTAGGGAAGGTGTTTCTTAGGGTTTTTAGAACAACAAGTAATATCATATATTTCACATAAGTTCCAAGCATAGCATTGCAAACGATGAATTTAATCCAGTAAAAGTTTCCCTTTTTCAGATATACGGTGTCGCATATAACAAGCATGCTCATCTAAAGATTTGCCCTCAACTAAGCTAGTTGGGGTTTCAGCACGACCACATAGGGATCGAAGATGATCCAAGTAAAAAGCTTCAGGAGTGTGATAGATTTTGAGTGGTTCTTCAACCATTGGTTCAGTAGGTACAACTATTTTTTTATTTTGCGTTTCCTACCCATAACTAAAAATAGAAAACAACTAAGAACAGGAAAATAAAAATTACTTAGTGATATAGCAAACAAGCACCACACACACACACACACACGAGAATATTCACCCCACGCTATGACTCCCTGGCAACGGCGCCAGAAAAAGGTCTTGATGACCCGCAAGTATACGGGATAGTTGTAGCCTCTTTCGATAAGTAAGAGTGTTGAACCCAACGAGGAGTGTCGGTGTCAAAACCGGCGTATCTTGGGTAGGGGGTCCCGAACTGTGCGTCTAGGCGGATGGTAACAGGAGACAAAGGACACAATGTTTTTACCTAGGTTCGGGCCCTCTCGATGGAGGTAAAACCCTACTCCTGCTTGATTGATATTGATGATATGGGTAGTACAAGAGTGGATCTACCACGAGATCAAGGAGGCTAAACCCTAGAAAGCTAGCCTATGGTATGATTGTTGTAATGGTTGTTCGTCCTAGGGACTAAAACCCTCCGGTTTATATAGACACCGGAGAGGGCTAGGGTTACACAGAGTCGGTTACAATGGTAGGAGATCCACATATCCGTATTGCCAAGCTTGCCTTCCACGCCAAGGAAAGTCCCATCCGGACACGGGACGAAGTGTTCAATCTTGTATCTTCATGGTCTTGGAGTCCGGCCGATGATGATAGTCCGTCTATCCGGACACCCCCTAGTCCAGGACTCCCTCAGTAGCCCCCGAACCAGGCTTCAATGACGACGAGTCCAGCGCGTATATTGTCTTCGGCGTTGCAAGGCGGGTTCTCCTCCAAATTCCATGTGTTTGCCAAATAGTGTCCGGCTTCCTTACAAATGTTGTGCTCCTTGGCTCCCACGCCCAATAATGGCCCTCTTCCACGTGTCGCACGAATGCGAAAGGCCAGGGTATTTTTATATTTTATCCCCTAGCTGCGCCAATAATCTGCCTATAAGAGAGGCAAGAATCCATATCCAAATCACACCACCTTCCTTCCGCGAGTACTCATCGGAGCGCTTCTGACCAAAAATCCATTCCATCATGGACCGTCGACGCGGCTCCTCCTCTCGCGCTCCCAGCCCTCAGCCAGGAGATTGGAGGAGATGTTCAGTTCCGCACAACGAGCTGGTGACGCTCCAAGCGGAGGGATACCTTCCTCCGGCCTTCATGGTCCCGGTTCGAGCCGGGCTGGCCACCTACAAAGGTGGAAAGAAAGTGGAGGCCACCCCTAGTCCCTCCAAAGGGGAGCGGGTGTGCTTCGTCCCTTATCTAATAAGGGGGCTCGGGTTTCCCATACATCCATTTCTCCGGGGCTTCGGAGTTCCACGGACTCGACTTCATCACCTCACGCCCGCCTCTATTCTCGCACATCGCTGGTTTCGTAGCTCTTCTTGAGCTGTTCCTGGCATCGAGCCCCAATTTGCGCTGTGGAAGAGACTATTTTGCCTCATACCCCGTTCTCACGAGGGTCAATATATCAAGTGGGCGGGCGAAATATGGCGCATCGCGGGACCGGATATCTATCCGGAACCGCAAAGAAGGCGTCCGAAGACTGGCCCTCGGAATGGTTTTATGTGGAAGATGCTCCACTGCCAGACCCAGTTCGGATCGGCCTCCCGGAGTTCAGCAAGGCTCCTCTGAAGAAACGCCTAAGTTGGCGTCCGCGGAGCCCTTAACAGGAGGAAGACAGGAGCGTCCATTATTTGATGGGCCGGATAAGGCTGCTGGCCCATTCCGGATTAACCATGACTGGAGTCATGGCCACATGCGTCATGTGAGGGGTGCAGCTGCTCCAATATAGGGGCCACCCCATGTGGGATTTCAACGGGGAGAATGACGCCACCCGTCGTGGCCGCAGGGGCAGGATCGCCGCGGATCTCGTGAAGATCTGTCGGCCTGTACAAGGGGAGAAGGAGGACTTCCTCGAGGCGAGCCCATTGAATGGGTTCTCCATGAATAACCCTTGAGCTGGGTAGCGGACGCTTATTCATCCGACCCGTGCTTTCAACGTTAAGTGCCTTATTTTATGATTTTGACGCAGGAACTGCGTCGGGATGTGGAGGGCATACACAGTCCGGCTCCACAACCCGAGGACCCGGGAAGATCCCTTGACCCGGCCTCCGAAGAGGATCCGGACATAAAGGTGGAGCTAATTGACGGGGTGTTCCACCAACTCAGCATGGACAATGCTCTAGGGCTGACTACCCCGGCCTATCTCCGGCTTCCCAGGTAATTATGACCGGAGTCCTGACACCATTACTTCATCCTTGCATATTTCTGACCACCGTATACAACGGTGTCTTGTAGGAGGTGCCTTCAAGGCGGGAAGCCGAACCCGCGGCGGCTGACCAACAAGGGTCAGTCCGGCCCCGCAGGCGGAAGAGGGGCGCGGTGTGAATCGAAACGTCACCGCAACGGTATAGCTCGCGACCGTTGTTTAGAAAAAGATTCCTAGGAGGTGTATTAATGCTCATGACTTTTTTAGGAGATAGAGCGCTCGTCGGACTGTGCCCGGAGAGGTTGCCAACCAGGCCTCCGCCAACCAGGCTCCAACACAGGGTCCGGGAGGGAGGCGGCGCAAGGTGCGAGCAGGTACTCCTCCAACGGAGGATGCCGACAGCTGTCCGCCACCAGTGTCGAGGTGGAGAGCACCATGAATCATAGGCGTCGCCCGAACAGTTCTGCGTGTGCGTGTTTCTCCCGGAGGCATTGAATGCCTTTAACGCTGGAGGCGCGCACCTCCGTGCCGCTCAAGATGGTTTAACCAGAGCCACGGGCGGTATGTAAAAGACATACGGGTAAGGGATTATGATAGTTGTATATGCCAAGAGCCCCGAGACTTAAAGTAGTTAAAATAACTGATTTAAGGATCATTTAATGTGCAGGATCTTACAGAGAAGAATACCCAATTGTCCCAGGAGCTACAAGAGTGCAAGGCCCAACTTGACGCCACACTAGCTGCCCCAGGAGGAGACACAGAGACCCCCTCCGGTAACACATTATTTTCTTAAAAGGATAAGCGGTGTGCGGCGGGCGTATAAGTCTGACAATGATATTGCAGATGTTGTCGGACTGGATCCGGACAAGCAACAGCTACTGCGCCAGCTGAAGGCCGGCGAGAGGGTGCTTATGAAGGTGCAGCAGGAGAGGAACAAGCTCCAAGATGCCCACACCTAGCTTGGAGAAGAGCTAAAAGGTGTTTGGGCCGAGCTGTCCCGCTCCATGAAGGAGAATCAGCGGCTTCGTTGTGGCATCTATAGTAAGTGTTGGAGCAAACTCTTTTGAAAAAAAGAGTTTGGCGAGGAAGTCGATTGATAGAAATATGTCTCAGAGGTGTGCTCACAGTCGCCCAAATGCAGAAATGCCAGTTCAGCGGGTGACCAACTTCGAGCTGGTGCAACTGCTAGAACGTGTTCGGCAGCCGATGAGTGGCGTCGTCCAGGCCTTATGGCCGTCCGTCTCCCTACCCGAGGGCCTTGGAGAGCTTGCAGAGAAGCTTCAGGGAGCACGGCAGCGCTTCCGTTTATGGAAGATATCGGCCTGCCATCAAGGTGCCAGGAAGGCCTGGGCCATGGTGAAGACGCGGTACAAGAAGGCGGATCCAAACCACATGGCCGAGGTCGGACTGTGGGGCCCGATGGGAAGGAGATCCTGTGAGCTTAGTGTACGGCCAAGTAGAGTTGGCGCTAAGTATTCCCAACGGTACTGTAAATTAGACAGCCTATTAGACGGGATTGAGGAGAAGTACAGTCGATCAATTTGTGATGTATTTAAAATGACATGTAAAATGCCTTCTAGCCGGATTGTAGATCGTTTGTCTTTGCCGACCTTTTCGCTTCAACCTCGGGACCCTAGAGTCCGGAGTGTGTCCGAATACCTTCTCGGTTATGAAAAAAACCGGGGCATGCATGGAGAACAAGCGTAGGGGTCATTAGTGCTTTATCAGACAAGTGCCCAACTAGTTATGTTATATTACATGGTTAGTAAGAAACATCTTCTAGGGAGAATAGTTCCGTTAAGGGTTCCTTTCCCTGGGAGGCATGCCCTAAAGTGCATGTCCGGACTGCGAAAAGAGCCGAAAAACATCTGGGGGCAGATAAATAAATAGGTAAAAAATCATCTTTCGAGTCACCGACTGAATATTCCCTTAAGAACGCTAGCTTTCGGCTTCACCCAGTCTGAGGTACACATCTGGCTGATTCGGCAGTAACAATCGCAGAGGTGCTCCCTTTACCTCCTAGCCGAACAATCGGGAATGTAGGGGTAAGCACAGGAGCCAGGCAAATCAGCTTGGCCAAAACTTAAGTCATATCGATGCATATAATGGTGAATAAAAGGTACATGCGGAAGTTTCACACATGTGTTGGGCATGAAGCCCGTATAAGTAAGCTTCTGTTAAAGAAGACCCCAGGTATAATGAGTGCGGGTAGCACATCAAGTCTGTACGAACAATGCGCAAATCGGCCCTCAGGGGCTTTATGAAAAAAGTGGGATAAAAGAGAGACAAAAGGAAACTGAATTATAAAATGTGGACGGGGGAAGGAGACGAACTCTGAGTCCGGCGCTAGGCGTAGAATCTTCGGACGCGGGCTACGTTCCATGGGTTCGGCTCGAGTCGGTTGTCCGATGCGTTTCGCAGACGGTATGCTCCGCCGGTCAGGACTTGGTCGATGATGAAGGGACCTTCCCATTTGGGCTTGAGTTTGTCCTTTTTCTTGTCCGGCAGGCGTAGAACTAGTTCGCCAACATTGTAAGTTTTAGCCCGTACTTCTCTGCTTTGATATCTTCGAGCCTGCTGCTGATAGAATGCGGAACGAGCCTTTGCCATGTCGCGCTCCTCCTCTAATGCATCCAAGCTGTCCTGCCGATCCAACTCGGCTTCTCTTTCTTCGTACATGCGCACTCGAGGTGAGTCATGAATTATGTCGCAGGGCAAAACTGCTTCTGCGCCATATACCATAAAGAATGGTGTGAATCTGGTAGTACGATTTGGCGTGGTCCGCAGCCCCCAGACTACGGAGTCGAGCTCCTCTACCCAGTGCATGTTAGATTCCGTAAGGGACCACACTAGTCTGGGTTTGATGCCGCTCATTATTAGACCATTTGCTCGCTCAAGTTGACCGTTGGTTTGAGGATGATAGACTGAAGCGTAGTCGAGCTTAATGCCCATATTTTTGCACCAGAGTTTAACCTCGTCGGCCGTGAAGTTCGTGCCGTTATCGGTGATGATGTTGTGGGGGACGCCATAACGGTGTACTACCCCGGATATGAAGTCTATCACTGGTCTAGATTCGACCGTTTTAACTGGCTTGGCCTCTATCCATTTGGTGAATTTGTCCACCATGACCAATAGGTACTTTTGCTTGTGGGTTCCCCCTTTAAGGGGTCCAACCATGTCAAGCCCCCAGACCGCAAACGGCCAGGTGATGGGTATAGTTTTGAGAGTGGTGGGTGGCATGTGGCTCTGATTAGCAAAGAGCTGACAACCGACGCATCGTTGGACTAAGTCCTGAGCATCTGCCCGGGCCGTCGGCCAATAAAATTCTGTACGGAAGGCCTTGCCTACGAGGGCCCGGGCTGTAGCATGGTGTCCGCCTACTCCAGCGTGAATTTCAGCCAGAAGGTTTCGCCCTTCCTCTTCGGAGATGCACCTTTGAAGGACTCCGGTTGTGCTTTTCTTATAAAGTTCTCCCTCATGGACCTTGTAGGCTTTAGATCGCCGAACTATGCGGCGGGCCTCATTTTGGTCTTGGGAAGTTCCCGCTAATTAAGTAGGCTAGGAATGGTTCTGTCCACGGGGCAATTACCGCCATTATTTCGTGGGCTGAAGGTGTTATTTCATCGGCTGAACCGCCGATTATGTCAGATTGTTCTGTGTTGGGTGGTACGATTGCTTCCGGGTTATTATTTCCGGACTCCTCTTCCCACAGTACGGATGGCTTAAAGAGCCGCTCCAGTAAGATGTTTGGAGGGACGGCGTCGCGTTTTGCGCCGATGCGTGCCAACACATCGGCTGCTTGGTTATTATCCCGGGCTACATGGTGGAATTTGAGTCCTTCGAACCGAGCTGACATTTTTAAGACAGCGTTACGATAGGCTGCCATTTTCGGATCCTTGGCATCAAAGTCTCCATTTACTTGGGATATTGCAAGGTTTGAATCCCCGCGCACCTCTAGGCGTTGAATACCCATGGAGATTGCCATCCGAAGACCATGTAGGAGGGCCTCATATTCGGCTGCATTGTTGGAGTCCGTGTACATTATCTGAAGTACGTATTGGACTGTGTCTCCGATTGGGGACGTCAATACGACGCCAGCCCCCAAGCCGGCAAACATTTTGGAGCCGTCGAATTGCATAATCCAATTGGAGTATGCACCGTACTCTTTAGGGAGTTCGGCTTCAGTCCATTCAGCGACGAAGTCAGCCAAGACTTGCGACTTTATAGCTCGCCGCGGTTTATAAGTTATGTCAAATGGTAAGAGCTCAATGGCCCATTTTGCAATCCTGCCCGTCGCGTCGCAGTTGTTTATAATGTCGTTGATGGGTACTTCGGAGGCCACTGTTATCGAACACTCTTGAAAGTAGTGTCGCAGCTTCCGGGATGCCATAAACACCGCGTACGCTATCTTTTGATAATGCGGGTACCGGGACTTGCATGGAGTTAAGATAGTGGATATGTAGTACACAGGCTTTTGAAGAGGGAATTTGTGTCCTTCAGTTTCTCGTTCGACGACGAGGACCGCGCTGACAACTTGACATGTTGCTGCGATATATAATACCATTGGTTCGCCCAGGTTAGGCACGGCCAGGACCGGATTTGTTGCCAGTATGGCCTTTATCTTCGAGTTCGGCCGTGGCGGCATCCGTCCACTCAAAGTGTTCGGTGCGCCTGAGGAGGCGATAGAGGGGCAAAGCCTTTTTGTCCTAAATGGGAGATGAAGCGGCTTAGAGCTGCCACGCATCCAGTCAATTTTTGTATTTGTTTGAGGTCTTTTGGAATATCCAGCTGTGACAGAGCTCGGATCTTGGCTGGGTTTGCTTCAATTCCTCTAGCGGATACAATGAAGCCCAGGAGCTTTCCGGCTGGTACGCCGAAAACGCATTTTCTGGGTTCAGCTTTATGTCATATGCTCGGAGGTTATCGAATGTGAGCCTCGAATCGTCTACTAGAGTTTCGACGTGTTTGGTCTTGACGACCATGTCGTCTACGTATGCCTCTACTGTTTTGCCGATCTGGGTAGCCATACATGTCTGAATCTTGCGCTGATATGTTGCGCCGGTGTTTTTGAGTCCGAAGGGCATCGTGTTGAAGCAGAATGGTCCATATGGAGTAATGAATGCCGTTGCGGCTTGGTCCGCCTCCGCCATCTTGATTTGATTGTAGCCGGAGTATGCGTCGAGGAACCACAATGAATCGTGCCCTGCAGTAGCATCGATTATTTAATCGATGCGGGGAAGGGGGAAAGGATCCTTTGGACAATCCTTATTGAGGTCTTTAAAATCGACACATAGGCACCAAGATTTGTCCTTCTTTGGAACCATTACCAGGTTCGCTAGCCAGTCCGGATGTTTGATGTCTCTGATGAATCCAGCTTCCAATAGTTTGGCTAGCTCCCCTCCCATTACCTGTCTTTTGGGTTCGGAAAATCGCCGAAGAGCCTGTTTGACTGGCTTGAATCCTTTTAGGATATTTAGGCTGTGTTCTGCCAATCTGCGTGGGATTCCTGGCATATCTGAAGGGTGCCAGGCGAAGATGTCCCAATTCTCCCAAAGGAATTCTCGCAGTGCGGTGTCTACATCAGGGTTTAACTGTGCCCCAATGGAGGCCGTCTTTGTTGGGTCCGTTGGATGGACTTGGAATTTGACTATTTCGTCCGCTGGTTTAAAAGAGGTGGACTTGGACCTCTTATCGAGTATCACATCATCCATGTTCACCGTGGAGCGCAGCGCCGTGAGCTCCTCTGCCGCTAAGGCTTCGGATAATGCCTCTAGGGCTAGTGCGGCTGTCTTGTTTTTGGCGCGGAGTGCTGTGTCCGGATCACTGACAAGAGTGATTATTCCACTGGGCCCGGGCATCTTAAGCTTCATGTACCCGTAATGGGGTATGGCTTGAAAAATTGTGAATGCCTCTCGTCCTAATATAGCGTGATATCCGCTGCTGAACGAGGCCACTTGGAACGTGACCTCCTCGGACCTGTAATTGTTCGGCGAGCCGAACACCACATCAAATGTGATTTTTCCTGTGCAGCGTGCTTCCCGGCTAGGGATTATTCCTCTAAAGGTTGTGCTGCTTCGCTCAATGCGGCTCCAGTTTATTTCCATTTGTTGAAGGGTTTCCTAGTATATGAGGTTTAATCTGCTGCCGCCATCCATGAGTACCTTGTTAAGACGAAAGCCGTCCACTATTGGACTGAGGACCAATGCGGCTGGTGCTCGGGCTGTTCGGAATTTAGGTTCGTCGCTGGCATTGAAGGTGATGGCCGTGTCGCTCCATGGATTTGTTGTTGCTACTTGGTAGACTTCGGCGAGGCTGCAGATTGTTCGTTTCTGCATATTATTTGATGCGAAAGTCTCGAAGAGTGTTGACACCATACTGGCACTATTGGAGTGGTTCTCCGGGGCTAGAAGCTTTTCGCCACTTTTGGCCACCTGCCGCAGTATCCACCATGCTCGAAGGCTATTTGTGGGAGTGGCGCCCTCTGTACTGTGAATTTTACAGGGTCCGCTGAGCCATCCCTCCAGTACGGTTCCGTGCCCTTTATGGGGTTTTTGCTTTTTGGTTTTTGTACCTGGTGCCTGAGTATGATGCACCCTTTTGTTTCGGACTAGGGTTGTATTCGGGCGGATTGTCCCAAAACTTAGTTTCGGTTTTCGAAACTCTCCATCGCACAATACTTTCGTACTATGGGCCTTGGTCGGCGGCGTGTAATCTCACGACGACTTATGGCGTTCAAGATTCCTTGTCCGTGCAATTATTGCGAAAGTTGAAATGCGTTTTCCTCACGGCGGTCTTTTATCCTGTCCACAACGGGAGGAATCGCCCAATAATGATGTCTTTGTTTCAGCGGGCTCTTGCCAGATTTGAGATAGATCGCATATGTTTGGGTGGATGGGTGGAATTGAGTCCGGAACCCAACCCATCTCGAGGCTCAAAGGCCGAAAAGTTTCCGAATTTGGAAGCTTGGATTGCTAGACGTTGTCCAACGAGTCTGGTCCAATGCCTGACTTTAGGTTCAGTGCTTGACCGACGTCCGTCCCTCCGCGGAAATCTGGCATGGAGGGTTCGGGAGTCCGGACATAACTGGTTTTTAATATAGGAGAAGAGCCGCCGCTTTGTTCCTCTACCACCGCAACGTGGTGGGTAACCTGGGGAGAGTTAATCTCTCTCAGATCGGTTTTAAGCCCAATCTGACCGTAGTCTGTGGCGACTCCCAGGGCGGCAATGTGATCCAAGAGCTCGTTTACGGACGAGAGCTCTATTGGATCCAGCTGCTCGGCGAATTCTGAGTTGACGTGAAGATTGCTTTTGATGACCCGAGAGGTCATCGTCGAAGCGGTGGCCGAACAGGCGGTCATGAGAAAACCACCTAGCCGGATAGTTTGGCTGGCGGCCAAGGCTCCTTTGGCGATGATACCGTCTCTAAAGACGGGAAGAGGCATCCTTCCTGATCGTGACGGCACAGAGGAACTCTCAATGAAAGCACCAATGTCGGTGTCAAAATCGGCGGATCTCGGGTAGGGGCTCCCAAACTATGCGTCTAGGCGGATGGTAACAGGAGACAAGGGACACGATGTTTTTACCCAGGTTCGGGCCCTCTCGATGGAGGTAAAACCCTACTCCTGCTTGATTGATATTGATGATATGGGTAGTACAAGAGTGGATCTACCACGAGATCAAGGAGGCTAAACCCTAGAAGCTAGCCTATGGTGTCACGCCCAATATGCGACCCTATCCAAAAGGAACTCGAAGGTCCCACCAAGGATAGACCCGCATATTGAAGCGCTTTTGCAAGGTGGATATCATTACATCAACAATTACATAATAGTGGGGATACATCCAAAACATACAATGTCACATGAATACAACAATACAACATACAGGAACAACATCCGACAACGGATGAAACACAAACAGAAGCTCAAACGACATCCACCCTGCTAGCCCAGGCTACCGACCTGGAACCTATCCCCTGATCGAAGAAGAAGCAGAAGATGAACTCAAGAAAGCAAACATCGCTCTCGCGTCATGATCATCGCATAACCTGTACCTGCAACTGTTGTTGTAGTAATCTGTGTGCCACGAGGACTCGGCAATCCCATTACCATGGGTATCAAGACTAGCAAAGCTTAATGGGAAAGGAAGGGGTAAAGTGGTGAGGTTGCAGCAGCGACTAAGCATATATGGTGGCTAACATACGCAAATGAGAGCGAGAAGAGAAACAAAGGAACGGTTGTGAACTAGCAATGATCAAGAGGTGATCCTGAACACCTACTTACGTCAAACATAACCCAAAGACCGTGTTCACTTCCCGGACTCCGCCGAGAAGAGACCATCATGGCTACACACACGGTTGATGCATTTTAATTCGGATCTGGTGTCAAGTTATCTACAACCGGACATTAACAAATTCCCATCTGCCACATAACCACGGGCACGGCTCTCGAAAGTTTATACCTGCAGGGTGTCCCAACAGCCCATGACAAGCTCTCGCGATCAACGAAGAATAGACCTTCTCCGGAAGACCCGATCGAGTCTCGGAATCCGGTTTACAAGACATTTCGACAATGGTAAAACAAGACCAGCAAAGCCACCCGATGCGCCGACAATCCCGATAGGAGCTACACATATCTCGTTCTCAGGGCAACACCGGATGAGACTAGCTACGAGTAAAACCAGACTTCGAGTTTCCCCGAGGTGGCCCCGCAGGCAGCTCAGTTCGGACCAACACTTAGACAAGCACTGGCCCGGGGGGGCTAAAATAAAGATGACCCTCGAGAGAGCGACTCCCAAGGGAAAAAGTAGGTGGTGGTGAGGCAAATGGTAAAACCAAGGTTGGGCCTTGCTGGACAAGTTTTATTTAAAGCGAACTGTCAGGGGGGTCCCATAAATCAACCGACCGTGTTAGGAACGCAAAATCCGGGAACATAATACCGGTATGACGGAAACTAGGGCGGAAAGAGTGGAACAAAACACCAGGCATAAGGCCGAGCCTTCCACCCTTTACCAAGTGTATAGATGCATTAATAATATAAGAGATATTGTGATATCCCAACCAAAATCCTGTCCACCATGGAGAAATCTTCAACTTCACCTGCAGCTAGCAACGCTATAAGAGGGGCTGAGCAAAGCGGTAACATAGCCAAGCAACGGTTTGCTAGGAATGGTGTCAAAGGTTAGAGGTTCATGGCAATTTGGGATGGCTTGATGAGCAAAAGATAGGTAACGCAGCATAGTGATAGAACGAAGCAACTAGCATAGCAATGATAGTAGTGAGATCGAGGGTAGCGGTCATCTTGCCTGAAATCCCGCTAGGAAGAAGAACGAGTCCGTGAAGAAGATGTAGCCACGAAGACGAACCAGGCGTAGACGAACGAATCCTCACGATCGCAACGAAACGGCAACTATCGAGAAGAAGCACACAACATAGTAAACACACCACTCATGAACAAGACATGATGCACAACAAGCATGATGCATGACAAAGCTAGATGAGGCTACTCATGGCAAGAGATGATGCATACAAGAGCAACACATCAAGGCAAGTTTAAATGAGGCCGGGAACAACATATAACAATTCCGGTAAGTCCTCATATGCAAATTTCAAAATTGGTCCATATATGAATAAACCTTATGTTCAAGTTGTTAAACAGCAAGTTAATATGCACCAAGAGAATCTACACGAAATTCTAATCAAGTTACATCTAAAGTTCATTTAGTTCAGAGCTACGGCCTAGAAGATATGAGCAAAACAAGTTAAACATGGCATTGATGCAAAATGCACCCAAACATCAAGCAAACACACCAAAACAAGGATGCAACATGGTAATATGAAGCTACATGCAAAATCAAGCAAGTTTCATATAGAGCATACTCAAAACGGAGCAACGGAGCAACACATACACTCTATACAAGTCATAGCAACAATCTGTCCAAAACAGCAACTAGGCATCTTGCAAGCATCAAAACAACAAGCTACAGCATTCCAACATAAGAACAAAAGGCATGGGCATGAAGTACAGGTAAAGCATAACAAAACATGAACACTGAGCTAACTCCAGAAATCACTAGAACATGCTCCAAAACACATGGTAAGATTGTAAATAATAACAGTTTCAGACTTTAGCAGAAACGACATCAGGTTGCAATGTTTAGAGCTATCAAACAACATGTTACAGGAAAATATCATGGCAAACAAAGGCATGGCATGAATCTACTAATTTCATAGATCAAAAGTCCCTTACTGAACATGAGCCAAAAAGGCACAGAAAATATGATCGCACCCATGTAAACATGGCAAGTTATATTACAGATTTATACATGGCAGGAACAACAATAAGTAGGCATGTTGGTGAGCTTGAACCACTCACTACAGAGCAATACATGGAATGGAAAGGCAACCAACAGTAAGAAGGCATGTTTATGAAGCTAAGCATGGCAAGAACAAGTTCATAGGGTGCATGGATCGCTAACAATAAGCATGGAAGCAACTGAACTTAATGTTAACAGGCTGATAGCAACATTATGAAGCAACTTTGGAGCAAGATAAGAACAATCTACAACAATCTATAAATGCAACCAGGGGCATGAATGGATAGGGCATAACATGTAGATCAAAACATGTTTATAGAACATCTCCAGATTATGCATAGAATGATTAGTAGCAACATGTTTACATAGCATCACCAAATAACAGATTCAGCCTTGCAAAACAGCAACAAGTACACTACTTAACAAGCTCGATTCACTCACCACAAGTCATTTCATGACAAGATAATCATAGCATCATCAAGAAGACATGTTTGTGTAACAAACCAAGGCAATAACAAGTCCATAGCATGCAAGGATCAACTATAGCAAGCTTCGCCAAATTGAATAACACGTAAACAATCTGCCAGGAAACATTTTGAAGCCAAAGTAGAGCACCAAAATGACATGCTAGACTACTCCATAATTGTAAACAAGGGCATGAATGGATAGACAATAACCATATGTTCAAAACACCCTTACTGAAGTATCTCAAAATATGCATGGATCTCTCTGTAGCATCAAGTTTACATGGCATCAAAATAACAGCAGAACAGGACTAAAATCAGCAATATCACGAAGCCTAGTTTGCATGCTTGTGCTAGTCACCGCATTGATCACAAAAATACATGGCATACACCCCTAGAAAGATGGCATGGCATAGATCAAAACACATGTAGACATCAACCTCATAGGATGCACACATCAATCATGGCAAAAATGACAAATGAGCAAGTTCATAACAGTTTCAGCAGGTTAACATCAACATGCACTCTTCCAACAGCATTTGGGCATCAAGATGAGCTCAAATGAAAATGATGCAATGGAATGAAATGAAGTACTCTTCGAGATGAACAATTTGACATATTACGCGCACAATACGGAGCTACGAATGTAGAGATACGATGCAATGAACATGGCATGATCATGCAATAATTTTAGGACTTGGTGATGAAAACAACCTTCGGGATCTAGGGTTCCTCGCGGGCACGCGAACCGAGGCGGACGGAGACTCGCCGGAGATGGGGCCGGAGGTGGCCGGGGTGGCGCGGGGAGGTGGCCCCGGACCGGATCCGGCCGGGCGGCAGGAGGCCTTGTGGAGAGGCGCTGGGCGAGTGGCGGCGCGCGCCGAGCTCAGCAACACCGGCTCCTTGGCGGAGGTCAGCCTGCAGGTCAGGCAGCGGGCGCAGCCAGCGCGTGATGCCTGAGAACGGGCGGCGGCGAGCAGGGACGGGCGTGGCAGGCGACCGGCGGCGGTGGTTGCCAGCGAGGCTCGGGCCGCCGGGCGGTGGAGCGCGGACGGCGAGCCGCGGCCGCGGCCCATGAGCCGGGAACCCCGGATGGGCTCAGCGGGCTGCGGCGTGCAGGGACGGCAGCGGGCCACGTGGCACGCACGGGTTGGTCCGGCGGAGCGGGCGGACACGTCCGGGCGGCGGGTGGACGTGTCCGTCGGCGGGAGAAGGAAGAAGCTAGGGTTTGGACCCGAAAATTCGGAGGGGGAGGTGTTTATATAGGTAGAGGGAGCTAGGAGTTTCCAAATGAGGAGCGGTTTTCGGCCACGCGATCATGATCGAACGACCGAGAGCATGGAGGGGAGTTTGGTGGGTTTTGGGCCACTTTGGAAGGGGTGTTGGGCTGCAACTCAAAGAGGGCTTTCGCGGTTACCCGGTCAACCGTTGGAGTACCAAACGACCTCCAAATGGCACGAAACTTGACAGGCGGTCTACCGGTGCTATACCAAGACCGCTTGGCAAACCTCGGGCCATTCCGAGAAAGTTTAACACCCGCACAAGAGAAGAGGCAAAAAGGGGACGCCGGAGGACATAGGAGTGCCGGATTGCAAGACGGACAACGGGGAAAAAGCTCGGATGCATGAGACGAACACGAATGCGAAATGAGATGCACATGATGACATGATATGAAATGCATATGATGACATGGCAAAGGCAACACGCAAGCACATGGCAATGCCGGCGAACAACTGGCAGACACCTTGCGCATCTGATCCGGGGCGTTACATATGGTATGATTGTTGTAATGGTTGTTCGTCCTAGGGACTAAAACCCTCCGGTTTATATAGACACCAGAGATTACACAGAGTCGGTTACAATGGTAGGCGATCCACATATCCGTATTGCTATGCTTGCCTTCCATGCCAAGGAAAGTCCCATCCGGACACGGGACAAAGTCTTCAATCTTGTATCTTCATGGTCTTGGAGTCCGGCCGATGATGATAGTCCGGCTATCCGGACACCCCCTAGTCCAGGACTCCCTCAAGGAGCTAAAGGTATTACAAATACTCTCTGAAGTTCTATCGGCCACTTATACGACTCTACACACACTTGACATTCGCTTTACCTAGAACAAGTATGAAACTAGAAGTACTTTGTAGGTGTGATAGGATAGGTTTGAAAGATAATAAAGAACACGTAAATAAAAACTAAGGGCTGTTTAGATAAAGATGCAATAAAGTAAATATAGCGAGTGTGGAAAAGTGGTGGTAGGAGTTGTGAAATTGTCCCTAAGCAATTGACTATGTTACTAGACCGGTAATCACTATTGCAATTCTATTTGGGGGAGAGGCATAAGCTAACATACTTTCTCTACTTGGATCATATGCACTTATGATTGGAACTCTAGCAAGCATTCGCAACTAGTAAAGATCATTAAGGAAAAACCCAACCATAGCATTAAAGTATCAAGTCCCCTTTATCCCATATGCAAACAACCTATTTATTCAAGTCCGTGCTTCTGTCACTCACGCCACCCACCATAAGCAAATCATGAACATATTGCAAACCCTACAGCGGGAATCCCTCACGCTTGCGCGACACGGAGGGCACAATAGGACATCACCAATAATAAAACATGCAACTCAAACCAATCATAGCAATTCATCAATCACCGATAGGACAACGAAAATCTACTCAGACATCATAGGATGGCAACACATCATTGGATAATAATATGAAGCATAAAGCACCATGTTCAAGTAGAGGGTACAACGGGTTGCGGGAGAGTGGACTGCTGGATATAGATTGGGGAAGGTGATGGAGATGTTGGTGAAGATGATGGAGGTGTTGGTGAAGACCGCAGTGATGATGATGGCCCTCGGCAGTGCTCCGGCGCCACCGGACACAAGGGGGGGGAGAGCCCCCCTTCTTCTTCTTCTTCCTTGACCTCCTCCCTAGATGGGAGAAGGGTTTCCCCTCTGGTCCTTGGCTCCCATGGCTTGGGAGGGGTGAGAGCCCCTCCGAGATTGGATCTATCTCTCTGTCTCTCTCTGTTTCTGCGTTCTGGGATTCTGCCCTCGCACCGTTTCTTTTATATCCGGAGATCCGTAATTCCGATTGGACTGAAACCTTCGCCCAGATATTTTTCCAAAAATTAGCTTTCTTGCGGACAAAGAAGGGCATCAAATGCCTTATGAGTGGCCCAGGAGGGTGGGGGCGCGCCCACCTGAAGTGGGCATGTGCCCCTATCTCGTGGCCACCTCGGGTACTGTCTCGCGTTGATTTTACTTCCCAAAAATCACAGATATTCCAAAATAATTCTTCGTCCGTTTTTATCCCGTTTGGACCCTGTTTGATAGGGGGTTTCTACGAAACATAAAACATGCAATGAGCGAGGCCTGCACTGAGCCTTTGGATCAATATGTTAGTCCCAAAAATAATATAAAAAGTTGCCAAAAATATATGAAAGTTGAATAATATTGGCATGGAACAATCAATAATTATAGATACGACAGAGACATATCAGACATACATCAAGTGTTCTCAAATCCTTAAAGACTCAATCCGAAAGATAACTTCAAAGGGAAAACTCAATCCATTGCAAGAGAGTAGAGGGGGAGAAACATCATAAGATCCAACTATAATAGCAAAGCTTGAGATACATCAAGATCGTGCCGAATCAAGAACACGAGAGAGAGAGAGAGATCAAACACATAGCTACTGGTACATACCCTCAGCCCCGAGGGTGAACTACTCCCTCCTCGTCATGGAGAGCGCCGGGATGATGAAGATGGCCACACGAGGATCCCCCCTCGGCGGTGTCTTGGGAACAGGTCCCGATTGGTTTTTGGTGGCTACAGAGGCTTGCGGCTACGGAACTCCCGATCTATTGTGCTCTTGGATGTTTTCGGGGTATATGGGTATATATAGGAGGAAGAAGTAGGTTGGTGGAGCTACGATGGGCCCATGAGGGTGGGGGCGCGCCCAGGGGGCAGGCGCGCCTCCCTGCCTCGTGGCCTCCTCGCTTCTTTCTTGACGTCCACTCCAAGTCCTCTGGATCACGTTTGTTCCAAAAATAACTCTCCCGAAGGTTTCATTCTGTTTGGACTCCGTTTGGACTCCGTTTGATATTCCTTTTCTGCGAAACACTAAAATAGGCAAAAAAACAACAATTTGCACTGGGCCTCCGGTTAATAGGTTAGTCCCAAAAATAATATAAAAGTGTGTAATAAAGCCCATTAAACATCCTAAACAGATAATATAATAGCATGGAACAATCAAAAATTATAGATACGTTGGAGACATATCAAGCATCCCCAAGCTTAATTCCTTCTCGTTCTCGAGTAGGTAAATGATAAAAACAGAATTTTTGATGTGGAATGCTACCTAACATAATTCTCAATGTAATTTTCTTTATTGTGGCATGAATGTTCAGATCCAAAAGATTCAAGATAAAAGTTTAATATTGACATAAAAATGATAATACTTCAAGCATACTAATAGAGCAATCATGTCTTCTTAAAATAACATGGTCAAAGAAAGCTATCCCTTCAAAATCATATAGTCTGGCTATGCTCTATCTTCATCACACAAAATATTTAAATCATGCACAACCCCGGTTTTAGCCAAGCAATTGTTTCATACTTTAGTATTCTCAGACCTTTTCAACTTGGGAATTGCTTAATTCCATCCGGATGTAGCGGTCTGCTCGGCAACCGGCTACTCCCATCGACATGTGTCCCTAGGGACCAGCCACGTTGCTAGCGCCTCCCAATCGTTATCTTCTCAATTCTCTAGCGTCTCTTCTTCCCGAGACGTCCCTTTCTCCATCTCTTTTTTCTTCAGTCACCACTCTACTGCGCGATACGCTACCGCCGCCCAGTGCTGCCACACCCCCTCCCACTACCGCATTGCAAGGCTACGCCTTCACCGTCGACGCTGCTGTGCAAGCCTTCGTTGCCGCAGCTACCATTGTTGCTAACCGGAGCAGAGCAAGACAACGGCGACCAGCACAACAGCAGGGAAGGGCCGGTGTTGTTGAAAGGGGAGGCGGTCATGGCAACATGTTCACAGCACCGGCTACTACGACGATGTTGTTTGGAGGAGGCGGTGATCGGCAGCGACGCCGGCTGCAGCAATACCGGCTGCTGCAACGACGTGGTTGCTACGAGGCCACTCGCCGGCGGGAGTGTCGGCGACTCCTGGATGCTGCGAGGCCGCTTTGCTGGAAGCATCCAATGATGCGAGGTCCGTGGCGAGTACGACGAGAGAGCGTCGGTGCTGCTACGATGGAGTTGCAGACGGTGATCGCCGGCGAGTCAGATGTAGCAACACCGGCTGCTGCGACGACGTGGGTTGCAGCAGTAGTGACCGGCGACGAGCCGGATGAAGCAACACCGTGATGGTCGGCGGCCATCCAGCTTCAGTAACATTGGCACAACGATGCTTTTGACGGTGGCCGGGGCGGTGCGACGCGGTGATGCTCCAACAGACTGCAGAGGTGTTGCTCCGAGCCGCTGCTGCGAGGCTGCCGAAGTTGCTACGACCGGGAGCGGCGTTGCCGCTAGGTCAAGGAGTTGCTACCGGAGCGATCCGCGCATCGATCGGTGACTTGCTTGCTTGGAGCAGTTGTGCAGCAGGGACACACTGGTCATGGTGCCACGAAGAGAGGCAGTGCACGACGCGCGGGAAGACAAGATCAGATGGTTAATGGATGCATATCTGATGGCTATGAAGGCGGCTATTGTTTCGGTCCTCTACATCCGGATGACGCCTAGGAGCTCCCTTTCAACTTTCACACAATACATGAGCATGAGCCATGGACATAGCACTATAGGTGGAATAGAATGGTGGTTGTGGAGAAGACAAAAACGAGAAGATAGTCTCACATCAACTAGGCATATCAATGGGCTATGGAGATGCCCATCAAAAGATATCAATGTGAGTGAGTAGGGATTGCCATGCAACGGATGCACTAGAGCTATAAGTGTATGAAAGCTCAGTAAAAGAAACTAAGTGGGAGTGCATCTAACTTGCTTGCTCACGAAGACCTAGGGCAATTTGAGGAAGCCCACCATTGGAATATACAAGCCAAGTTCTTATAATGAAGATTCCCACTAGTATATGAAAGTGACAACATAGGAGACTCTCTATCATGTAGATCATGGTGCTACTTTGAAGCACAAGTGTGGTAAAAGGATAGTAGCATTGCCCCTTCTCACTTTTTCTCTCATTTTTGTTTTTTTATTTGGGCCTTTTCTCTCCTTTTTTGGCATTTTTTTCTTTTGTTTAGTCCGGAGTCTCATCCCGACTTGTGGGGGAATCATAGTCTCCATCATCCTTTCCTCACTGGGACAATGCTTTAATAATGATGATCATCACACTTTTATTTACTTACAACTCAAGAATTACAAGTCAATACTTAGAACAAAATATGACTCTATATGAATGCCTCCATGTCGGGGAAGCTGCCCGCCACGAACACCTATGGGACCGGAGCCCCTTGTCTGTGCGGTACGAGGGCGGAGGGAGCACGGAGAGCAGATCGTGGCGAGCACGCAGGCGGTTTTTACCCAGGTTCGGGCCGCGGTGGACGCGTAAAACCCTACTCCTGCCTTGGTTTGTATTGAGCTCGGGAGCTTGAAGATCTACAGTACCAGCTACACCGAGCGTGAGAGTGCCAAGGTTTCCAACCGAACCCCCACCGAACCCCCTCCACGTTGTGCATGGGCCTCCTTTTATAGTGCAAGGGGTCACCGACAGGTGTCAACGTAGGAGAAAGGGGTAAAAATGTAAAAGAGGTGGTAGTTGGAGCAGTCTTGAGACAAGTGGAGCTACGGTCGTGAGCAGTGGTGGCTACCTACTTTGTGATGGGGACAAGGGCATTTAATGCCTGTCGCCGTCGACCCCAAAAGCTCCCGCCCTTGTGTCTCCGTTTGCCACGGCGATGGATCCACCACCGTGAAGTGCCACCATGTCCCCCAGGCTGCACAGCCATCCGCCACGCGCGTCCTGGAAAGGCCCAGGCGGCACGTGGGCTGATGAGCTGGGCGCGCAGCACACAATAATTCTCCCGGCAAGCACCTTGCGGGGTCTTATTCTGCGGACCCGGGAGCTTGCCGGGCTCTGTAACTTGTCGCTCCCCGGGCCCTCGCCGGGACGCATATAGCGCCGAGGCGTGTCTTCTATGATGTAATCT
Source organism: Aegilops speltoides (assembly GCA_021437245.1). Lineage (NCBI taxonomy): Eukaryota > Viridiplantae > Streptophyta > Magnoliopsida > Poales > Poaceae > Aegilops > Aegilops speltoides. The sequence continues at coordinate 257,098,507 of CM038145.1, read as the reverse complement.
TCTAGTCTTCCTGGCGAGCTCCTCTTGCCAGGGCCTTGCGTAAGTGATGTAACCTTGAGCCTGGAACGGCCCTCCCGGCAAACTCCGCTTGCCGGGGTCTCGATCTTCTGTCTTGTATACTTTGTCTTTGAATGGTTTGATATGGAGCAGGAAGGTCTCCGGCGAGCACGTGGTAAACCCTGCCGCGGGAAGCTGCAACCGCCCGTGCACAAGTTGGGGTACTGAGGTACCCCTACCTTAGTACACCGACAGGAGCCCCCGGGCCTGGGCCACACACGGTGCCGAGCGCTGTTGGGCCAGGCCCAAAAGCAGTCTGCGGGCACACGCAGCCCACGGCGCCGAATCCACTTCCGCATCTGCCGCATCCCCATAGCAGCGCAGCGTCGATTGCGGCGTCGTGGGATGGGGCGTGCCCACGTTTTTTAGTGGGAAGAGCGAACGCCCCCACTTCCCCATAAGCGAGAGGAAGCGAGAACGGTTCCCTCCTTCGCTTTCATTGCATCTTCTTCCTCCTCCAGAGATCCCCTTTAGCGCTCGCCTCCATATCTCCTCCGCCGTCTCTTGCGTCTGCGGCACCGAACTCTTTGTCCTCCTTCCCTCGCCGCCTCCGCCATGGCCCCAAGACCGGAAGGGAAGGCGGAGAAGACCAAGAAGGAAATCTGAGCGGTAGCGGGCTTCGCCTTTGCTGCGAAGCGGGCGTCGTCTTCTCGCTGCTCAGCAGCAGAAACTCTGGAACAAATATTACCTGTTCTGGGCCAAGAAGACCAAGGCGCATCCTCGGACCAGAGCTTATCCTGCCGCTGCCAAGGACAACTATCCCGGCGGGTACTATTTCTTCGCAGCCTTCTTCCATTGCGGTCTTTGTCCCCCTTTTTCCAATTTCTTCTGCGACATCATGCACACATACGGCTTCCACCTTCTTGACTTCACCCCCAACGCCATCCTCACAATGGCGGTTTCGCTATATGTGCGAAAACTTCATAGGAATACACCCAAGCGTAGCGCTGTTTAGGCACTTCTTCACTCCTAGAGCGAGGGCGGCGCCCCCTCTCCGGAGGAGTTTCTTGGGTTTTTCGTGCGAACATGAAGGAGTCGTGCTTGCGAGGGAGCTCCGCGGCAAGTGGGAGGAGGGCGTCTGATCTGGTGCTGGATCGTTGAGGACGCCCACAGCCCTTCACCACGCCGCGCTGGCGCCCATCGTCGCGGCGAGGGGCTGGAGCGAGCTGGATTCGAGACGATATCAAGCTCGGCGTCGCCCTCATTCGGATTCTTCGTCTTCGGATGGCAAAGCTGTCCGTTCGTAGAAATGGCGCAGACTTCCTCCGCCGCCGCATTGCCCTCTCCAAGACAGAAAAGGCCGGCCTGGAGTACGGCAGCGCAGTGGATATAATGAGGCTGCGCCCGGGCTGAACTTCAACTTCACGGCGCTGGAGCTGAAGGGGATGGTCAGGAACTCTTTAAATATGACCCGCCCACCAGTGGTTCAGACCTCCCGGGAGTGGTGCCCCTCTACAACAGCAGCGCAGGATCGTCTTTGCGCCATGATGCCCGCGTGTGATTCGCGCGGCGTGGACGCCGCGTGGATTCCGCCCGATCCATCGGACATCCTCGGCTTCTTCGACAACCTTGTGGAGGCGGTGGCGAAGAACAAGGATGACATCAAGGAGCATCTGCGGGACACCACCGACCAAGAGCTTGCATACATAGCTTCTCGGGCTGAAGAGGCTGCCGCGACGCGGCGGCGAGATTTTGGATACACGCCGAGGAGGCGAAGCTGCGAAGCGTCCCCGCCAAGCGGAGGAGGCGGAGATCCGCAGACTCTCTGCAGCTTCCTCCCGACAGCTTCGCCGGGTCCCCTCTCGAGGCACTCCGGGATCCCGGAATCGCGCCAAGGCCGCGGCAAGAGGTGGCGCTACTGAGGGAACAGAGGCGCCGCGAAGCGGCGCGCCGAGGGAGCGGGGCGCCAGAGAGAAAAGGCAGCAGCGCAGGGCGCTGGGCCCGCGAACCAGCCGGGGAGGAGGAGGAGGAGGACGTCGAGGCCGCCGAGGACGCGGCGGGTCCACGAGAGCTCGCCGATGACCTCTCCTCGTCGTCGGAGACCTCCCGCCCGGGCAAGCCCTAAGGCGTTCTCCATCAAGCGCCTCCATAAGCGGCGACGGAGCGGGGCGCAGGCCCCGGCAACAACCAGCTCGCCGGGCAGCGCAAGCTTCCCGGGAAGCCAAGCTGCGCCGAGGCAACCGGCGCACCAGCCACGGCGAGCGGCCTGCTGGCCACGGCAGAGGCGCCCATGGTCGGCGCCAAGCGGACAGAGTCTTCTCGGGCGGAGCGGCGGCTCCGCCCGCTTCTCGGGCCCGGCTGCCACAGGGCTGGGTCTTGCAGCCCCCAGCCGGGGGACCGCCAAGCGCCGAGGGAGTCTTCGCCTCCGCTCCTCGCCAGCCGCGCCCAGGTGGAGTCGACTTCTCCGCCTTGGCGAAGACGACGAGGAGGAACAGGAGTAAGTATCCGAGATCTTCATCTTCTCAAATTTCGCCTTGATCATTGTTGATGCTAATCTTAATTCTTGCGTTGATTTCAGGACCTTGGCGTGCCGCTAGAAAGGCCAAGGTGCCCGTGGTCGGTCGCAGACGACTCGCCCTTGGGCGACGGGGACGTCTTGAGCCAAGCTTGCGGACCAGCGCTGCTCCGAGGAGCAGCCCTAAGCGCAGCCCCCAGTAAAGTCTGGGTTCTGCACTTCGCTCGCGGGCGTGTTTGAAGATTTTGGTCTTGTACTAATGCCTTGGCGTTTTGTCTTGACTTGTGCGAGGTGGAGCCACAGCGGCAGGAAGCGTCCGGAGGTCGCCTCCGAGAACGCCGAGCCCCGCCGTCCCGCCAAGGTCGAACTCCCGGCAAGGGAGGCGCTCCGCCAAGGGCGGAGTACTCCGCCAAGGCGAGTACCCGCCAAGAGCGAGCAGCCAGGCGAGGGCGGCCACTCCGCCAAGGCGAGCTCCCGGCGAGGGAGCTTGTGGCGATGTCCGCCAAGGTAGGTTCTGCAACTTGTCTTCTTGGCGTTGTCTCTTTTGGATATTTGCTTGAACTTCTTTGCTTTTCTTCTTCTTCTAGATCCTCCTCCCCGAGCAGATGGAGACGGAAGTCGTCATTGTTGAGGAGGAGGGCGCCTGGCGGCGGCGGCGACGCCTGTCGCCGAGGACACGGCGGAGAACCGCCCGGGCCATCTTGAGACGCTCCGGCTGCGGACGCAGCGGCCGGGGAGGGGGACGGCGACCGCACCGCCGGCCCGGAGGCGGCGGGAGCATCAAGTGCTGCGCCGGTCGCCGACCCCTCCGCCGGAGAGGAGCAGTCCGGCTACTACTTGAAAGCCCCCAACGGCGTCTTCATCCAGGTGCCGTGGGGCTCTTCGTCGCGAGCTCCCGCGGAGGGCGAGGCCTTTGATGGGGAGGTCCTCGCCTCTGCGGGCTTGAAGATCGTCGAGGGGCCCGGCGGGAGCGACGGGCCCGAGGAGGAGAAGCTGCTTCACCAGCTCCTGGCCCTTACCGGGCAGGCGGTAGCTTCGCTTCGGGAGGCCCTCGCCGCCAAGGCCGCCGAGGATATGGAGAAGCGTGCGGCGGAGCTCAGCGCCGCCAACCAGGCTGCCCTCCGCAAGGTGGCGGAGGAGCGTGAGCGACTCGCCGGGGAGTGTCAAGAGTGGTTACTGGAGAAGGCCGAGGCCGAAGAGCAGCAGCGGCTCGCCGGGGTGGAGCTTTCCCGGCGAGAAGGAGAACTCGCCCAGCTGAAGGTCAACCTCGACTCCCACGAGGAAGACCTTGCCGCTCGGGAGCAGGCCCTTGGCGGGGAACTGAAGGAGGCGAAAGCCGCCGCGGCTGCCGCGGAGACCGCCAAGGAGGAGCTTGCCGCCAAGGTCACGCAGCTGGAGGAGTTGCTGAAGGCGAGCGTGGAGAAGGTCGCCGCGCTCAACACGGAGCACGAGAAAGACGCCCACACCAACTCGGAACTCCAGGTGTGTCTTTCCAAGAAGGGCGACAAGTTGAAGGCCGCCAAGGACTCCATCGAGGATCTTGAGCTGAAAGTCTCTACGCTGAGGGACTCGCTTGACGCCGCCCGGGATCGGGAGACCAAGTTGAAGGAGGAGCTCCGCAAGGAGCGAACCTTGGTGGACAGCGCCAACAAAGCAGCCGAGCACTTCCGCCGTACCGTCGAGCTATGGACCGAGGACTTGGTATCTTGTGCGTCCGACATCGACCAGGAGCTGCTGGCGCTGAAGCTGGAGCATCTCATCTACTCCCCGGATCCAAATCTCCCTCCCAGCGCCAAGCTCAGCCTCTTCTTGAGGATCGCGCGGCCCTTGCAAATCTGCGGAAGAAGATCCTCAAGAACTTCGCCGAGGAGACTCGCCGGCTGTGCACGGGAACCATGGAGCGTGTGCTGACGAAGATTGTATACCGCAATCCCGGCATAAACCTCACCAACGTTCTTCGCAGCTTGCCGGCCGACGCGAACATGGAGGCTCTGAAGGAGCAGGTCGCCCACATCATTGCTAAAGTGAACAAGATCTCCAGGGTGGAGGGCGACCGCGTAGACTAGGCCTCCTTTATTTTTATCTCTTTTTGTTGCTGCATAGGGTGTTATGAACTCATTAGTCATCACGACAAGTTATTCCTTGTAAGATATTATTTTTGTTTTGATCAATAGATGCAGTGTTATCTCCCTTGTTCTGATCCTCAACTTTGTATGCTTCAACCCTACGCTTCTAGGGAACTTGCGGCAAGGGGCCCTTGCCATGAGCGCGTGAGTCTTGAACTCGAAGCAGCCCGGCTGGCCAGGTCTTACCGGCAAGCAACCTTGTTGCCAAGACTAGTCATAACGCACTTAGCTTGCTGAGCGGACTCGAAAACGAAACAAGGGCGCGACACTTTGAAAGTGCAACTAATCCCCAGGTGGTTTTGGTAATTAATAACAACATATATATCATTGAACTAATCATTTCTTGAGAATATTTCAGAAAGTTCGATTGATATGGGTATGGCAATGACTGATGATGTGGACCCTCAAAATGCTAAGGAAAACATTGGCAAAAGCTCAAGACTCCATTTTTTGGTTTAGTGATCCAAGATCACATTGAGTCCATAGGAAAGCCAATACTATTAAAAGGGGATGAGGTTATGATGATGATCTGGTTGCTCTAAAGTACTTAGTGATTTATCTCTCAAACAATCAGCAATCTTTCATTCCAACATAAACTCATAAGTAATCTCGGTCCCACCGATTCCAAACTCACTCACACCGAGATGAACCACCTCAGCCATATACCCAAACCCTAAGAATCTCGGATTTTCCGATTCCAAACTCGGTCATTCGAAATTGGTGTTGCCAAGCTTCAGAACCTACGTACTCAAATCGGTGTCACCGAGATGATAAAGTCGGTCCCACCGAGATTGGCAAACCCTAGACTTTGGAAGAATCGGTCCAACCGAGATTGTATTTTGGTCCCACGAAAATCCCAACGTTCACAAGATTTGAACTTTCGGCTGACCGAGTTGTCAACTTCGGTCCGACCGAGATTGGTCAAATGTGTAAGCAGTTGGATTTTATGTGGAGGCTATAAATACCCTCCACCTCCTCTTCATTCGTGGAGAGAGCCATCGAAAGAACTACCACTCCTACCTTACATTTACGAGAAGAAAACTACCTACCCTTGTGTTGAGATCAAGTTGCTCCACTCCCACCATATGAAACTTGATTTCTAGTCTTTCCAAGTTGCTTTCCACTCAATCCCTTCTTCCACCACAGCCAAATCGGTGAGGAGAGTTGAGTGTTGGGGAGATTATCATTTGAAGCACAAGAGCAAGGAGTTCATCATCACCAACCCCATCTATTACCTTTTGGAGGGTGGTGCCTCCTAGATTGGTTAGGTGTCGCTTGGGAGCCTCCGTCATGATGTGGAGTTGAACCAAGGAGTTTGTAAGGGCAAGGAGATCGCCTACTTCGTGAAGATCTACCCTGAGTAAGGCTAGTCCTCCGTGGGCGTAAGCCATGATGGCATAGACAAGGTTGCTTCTTCGTGGACCCTTCGTGGGTGGAGCCCTCCGTGGACTCGCGCAGCCGTTACCCTCCGTGGGTTGAAGTCTCCATCAACGTGGATTGACGATAGCACCACCTATCGGAACCACGAGAAAAAATCTCCGTGTCTCCATTGCGTTTGCTCTTCTCCTCCTCTCATTTACTATACATGCAATTTACTTTCCGCTGCCACAACTCTAGAATTGCATGTGTAGGGTGATACTTGACTTGGTTATCATTGTGAACTTGCTAAGAAACTACTCCAATCAAAAGGCAAAATTTTAAGTTGTCAAGTAGTCTAATCACCCCCCCTCTAGACATACTTCCGATCCTACAAGTGGTATCAGAGCTTTGGTCTCCATTGGATTGGTTTCCATTGCATTGGACTCCATAAGCTTGGTTTCACAACCTAGGAGAGTATGGCGTCTAGTGAGGTAATTTTCGTAGAGGTCCTTACTTTGATGGTTCAAACTTTGCTAGTTGGAAGCATAAAATGAAAATGCATATTCTTGGACATAACCCTGCGCATGGGGCATTATTTGTGTTGGCTTGCAAGGTGAGTTCTTGAAGAAGGAAAAGTTCGGATCGCGAAGCTCTGCGGATGAGTTGCGGATGTTCTGAACAATGCTCAAGCTTGTGACATTCTCTTCAATGCTTTGTGTCCCGAGGAGTTCAACAAGATCAGCCATCTTGAGAATGCAAAAGAGATTTGGGATACTTTGGTGAAATGCACGAAGGTACCGAGTCCGTGAAGGAATCAAAGCTAGATGTTCTTCAAGGTCGACTTGACAAGTTCAAGATGAAGGAAGGTGAAGGAGTCGCGAAATGTATTCTAGGCTTGCTCTCATCACCAATGAGATGGCAGGCTTAGGAAGCGAAGAAATGACCGACCGATTCATCATCAAGAAGATTCTCGAGCTTTGGATGGAAAGTATGACACCGTGTGCACTTTGATTCAAATGATGCCAAACTACAAAGATCTCAAGCCTACGAAGTCATTGGAAGGATTGTTGCTCATGAGATGACACTTAAAGATAAGGAAGAGCTTCACAACAAGTCAAGTGGTGCTTACAAAGCTGCGGTTGAAGCTCCCACATCCTCAAGTGACAAGCTAGTTTCCAATGAAGAGATAAGCCTAATGGTGAAAAACTTCAACAAATTCTACAAGAGTAGAAGCAAGGAAAGAAGCTCAAAGTCTAGATCATATGATGAAAAGAGATCTTCTAGTCGTGATCGAAACTGCTACAATTGTGGAAGACCGGACACTACTCAAATGAGTGTTCGACTCCCCACAAGAGAAGAGAAGAATCTCCAAGAAGAAGAAGCTCAAGAGAAGATTAGCCTCGAAAGAGAGAAGGAGTAGAGATGATCGTTATGAGCGAAGATCCTCTCGGAGAAGCAAGGATTCGGAAAGAAAGGACAAGTCATCAAGGAGCTACACAAGAAGAAAACATCAAGCTCATGTTGGTGAATGGGTTTCGGCTCCGACTCAGACAATCACTCGAAAGAAGCTATCACTCCAACTCGAATCTGATCAAGATGAAGGTGTTGCGGTCTTGCTCTAGTGTCCTCCAACTCCAACTCCTATGACATATTTGATTCACCAAATGAAGGAATTGAAGATGCTTCATGGCAAAAGGCCCCAAGGTATCACATCCTGAGTTTATTGACTTTGATAGTGATGAGGATGACTTGCTTGGTGAAGATGAGCTTTTACATGATAAATCTAGTGAGCTTAGTAATGATGAACATGCTAGTAGTCTTTATAGTCGAGAAGAGTCGAATGACAATGCTATGAAGGAGATTGAGCGTCTAACTAAAGAACTAAACACTCTTAAGTTAGCTCATGAAACAACTCAAGAAGATCATAGAGAGCTCCTAAGATCTCATGAGAAGCTACGCTCGAGAAGCTCAATCTAGAGCAAGAACATGAGTTTCTAAAAGCTATCAATGACGATCTTGAAAGAAGAGTTCTTCATATCTTGCCAAACGACTTCTCTTGTCTAATTTCTTGCCACCTATCAAAACTAAGCATGACAAGCATAAGAAAAATTCTTCATCTAGTAGTAACAATAATCATGCTAAATCAAATGTTGTTACTTCTAGTAATTCTCTTGATTCCACTAACAATGTTTCAAGCCAAGTTTCACTTGAGCAAGAAAATAGTCTATTGAAAGGGATTATAGAAAAGGTGTCTACAAGAGTCTTGCGGAAGCAAGAGCTTTGAGAAATTGTTCGCAAACAAGGAAGACACGGAAGAATCAAGGAATTGGTTTTGAGCGAAAGTTCAGCGCCGAGGGTGTTGAATGGGAAGAAGGTCAATATCCCACTCCAAAGTTTGTCTCTCAAGAGGAGAAGTATGATCCTACTTCTTCCAATGAGGAACAAGCTCAAGATGACCTTCCACCACAAGACCACAAGCTAAAAGGCAAGGACAAGCTTCAAGAGGAGATTGATGCATTCATTGAAGCACCCAAGGCCATGGTCAAGTGGGTTCCCAAGGCAACTTCAAGTTCTACTTCAACAAGCTCAACTACTACCCCAAGGATTCCCATCAAGATGATGTGGATCGAAGAAGAAGAACTAGAGAGTTCTTGAGGGTGACTCCGCCAACATACTTCACTCATATTCATTTTGGCAAGGACTTGTGCAATCAACTTCCACATCTTGCACTAGTTCATGGAGTCACAAACCCTCATGTTGGTAAGTCAAGGGACAAGGTATTGAAAGTGCCCAATCAAAAGGATTGCTCCCAACTCTTGATGATCTTCATCAACATTGAGCATCCACATCTTCAACATCTACATGAAGTCTTCAACGACAACCCAAGGTTAGTTTGACCCTTTAAAGGGGTTCTCACATCAAGGGGAGCTTTGCTCTAAAGAAATGAGCTAAAGCATCTTCTAATGATGTGAACACATTAATGCTTTATGGAAAAGTGGTAACCCCACTTGTGCTTAAGCGATGAGTATGACCTATGATCAAATGTTCTCATTTGACTCCTAAGTCAATATACTCATATATAGATGACCTAGTCATCGCCAAATTGTGTGCTAGCTGTTAGTGTTTTGTTTGTGCATGTTTGACACATATTTCATTTGCTATCTTATTGTGTGAGCATGTTGGATGCATGATTTTATCCATTCGAGGACATCCATTTGTTGCTTTGGTCTTTTGGTTTTCTTTTTTTGACCAAATGGATGGACAAGAATGCCTAAGTTCCTCCCCTAGCTATCTATGCTTTCTTGTCTCAAACTCTATTCATGCTTATATCACAAACTTTGAACAAGACTTTTTGGACAGACCGAGTGAGGAGCACTTTCGAGCCACCGATCCGTCAAAAGCCTAACTTCCAAAACCTTCTAAGTACTTTCGGTCAAACCAATATACTCAAATCGGACGGACCGAAATCACTTGGATTGATCTAGGTTTTCACCTCGGTGAAACCGAGTTTCAAATTTCGGCGTGACGAAGTGTATAATCGCACGCATTAACCATCTCGGTCCCACCGAGTTTTCAAACTTCGGTCCCACCGACAACCGAAGGTATAAATACTCGAGGACGAGCGCGTTGATTACTTCTTCAAACGCCGCCCTCAAACCCTTAGCTGCCGTCGCCTTGGTCTCCGGATCGTCTCCGCCGTCGCTGTGCGCCCTCGCCATGGTCTCCATCGCCGTCAGCGGACTTTCTCATCGCGCCGTTGCCGCCGTAGTGAAGCTCCACCGCATTGGGTGAGTTTCATCCTCTCGTGTTCAACCGCTGATTCTATGCACGATAGGCGTTGCCATGTTTCTTGCCAAGATTGAGATCCTCCTATCCAGCCGTTTAGGTCATAGAACAAATTTCGAGTGAAAATTTTAGGGTTAGGTTTCCGCGAACACATCTCGGTGTGACCGATTCGCATTTTCGGATGACCGATTTGGCCTCTGGCCATTACCGCACTTTTCGGTGAAACCGAGTTGTACCGTCGGTAAGACCGAAGAAAGATTGATGAAACCCTAGTAGTCTCGGCTAGACCGAAACCCATTTCGGTCCACCGAAAGTGGTGTATGTGATGCATTTAGACATTTCGGTTTCACGAATTGATAGACTTCGGTCGAACCGACATGTATTCTGTGAAAACCTAAAACTAAAGTTTGAACTCATTCTTTTGCAAAATCCTCTGCGGTTTGTGATAACTCTTCTATTACGCCTATATCTATTCTATTCACGGGTTGTCGGTCATATGCGAAGGAAGTGCGGTCGAACAGTCCGAGATGCCGTTGAGATTCGGAGGTAGCTACAAGTCGAGGCAAGCAGTTTTTAGATGATGGAGAGAAAGCACTCCAAGTGGACTGCTGCAGCTGCCACGGGGCGGGAGGAAGAGAAATTCAGATGAGGAAGATTCAGATTTCATTGCTGATGAGGAGATAACTTCAAAGCCTAAAAGGCAAGTGGTTTCCAAGGGATATCAAGGGCAACAGTCAAAGAAAGGCACAAGCAAGGTGAAGAAATCCTCTGTTGCACAGAAGCTCAGCATGGAAGAAACCTCCAACAAGATCAAGAAGACTTCCAAGAGGAAGAGGGAAGTTCATGAAGAGACTGCTGATGATGATGATTCTGATGAGGAAGCACCTCAGCCTCCTCAGAAGCAGAAGTTGATGGGTGATGCCATCAGGGCAGGAGCACCTCCTAAGGCTAAGCCTTCAGCTCCAGCAAAAGGCAGCCCAAGCCAAACCAGCTGCCAAGCCAAGAAGACTGTGAGGAACATACCCTTGAGAAAAGAAAAAGGACAATGTGCCACTGCAGAATCGGATGATGAGGCTCATGTTTTGCTCAAGCTCGAATGAAACTGCGAGTTCATAATGAAGCTCATCCTCGAGCTGAAAATATGAAGGAGAGAAAGGATAAAGGTCTAAGGCTATGGAGGCAAGCAGATCCATATGCCACCGGAGAAGAACTGCAGTTGACTCAAGATTCCACACAAGAGAGCAACAAGACTTTTATGAGGCAGTGCTCATGGACAAGAAGCCAATTATTCTTGACACGAATCGTTGATTTGGGAATACATCGGCGGTGAAAAGCACGAGACTACTTCCCACATGTGCATGAAAGCTTCACCGCTTGTGGGATTGCGAGTTCGTTGGTCGAAATTGACCGCTGGAGCGATGAGATGATCATGCAATTCTATGCCACCACACACTTCTATCCGGATGGCGAATTGTATGGATGATGAGAAGGCGAGAGATTCCATTCTCTTGTTGAGGAATGGAGAGCATTGCTGAATGCACTGTTTCAAGGAAGATGATATTGATGTCTATGGCATTCGAAGAAAAATCACGAGTCGATGAAGAACATGTATAATGAGGTAGATGAGAAGGATGTAGAGATATGGAAGCTTGGTTCAGAGTCTACTACCTTGAGGCAGGTCTCCCAACCACCAACACCATTACGAGGCATACATTGATGCCTAAGTCGAGGACCACCGCATGATAAGAGGTACTCTATCAACATGCTGCACATTCTAGATCGAAGACACCTTTTAAGGTGATGGACACGATAGTTGAGACTATCAAGAGGACAGACGGTGACGAGAAAAGAGGTCATGTGGGTTTGCTCCGCATATTCAGATGCTCATCAATGCCAAGTTTGGCACGGACACCTACATGTTGGATAGACCCCACTTGCCACTGCAGCTGAACATGAGGACAACGAGGTTGTGATGGTGAGAATGCTCCCACATCTGTAGAAGGACATGCTAAGTCTGAAGCGCTAAACAAGCTAAAGCCGAGAAGGAAGCAGCAGACAAAGCCCAAGAGCATTGCGAACAACTTCTTGAAGCCACTTAGAGAATTGAGCTACGCTTGGCCAGCATAGTGCAGTCTCGGGAGAGCCTTGAGAGGATCGTTGAGGATAAGTTCCATGCTCGACGGGCGTCAAGGTGGCGAAGTGCAGTCACCGTCAACAAGCTTGATGCGATACATCGAGGAAGCTAAGAGGAGAAGGCAGAACTCATGAAGGAGATGGAAGGTGATATGGTCGGGATGACTATGAGCAGCCTGCTCCGGTGCCCACAAAGCCCAGATCATTGCTATTCGATTATCGGATCCTGGGCTACTACATCAGCACCTCCTACAGCTCCATCGGTTCCGGCACTAGCTCCAAGATCCACTCCTCCAGCTCCACAGACTTGGCGAAGCTTTCACAGATGCAGCTATCTCCACTCCATCGACGCAGACAGAGCCGCCAGCAGAGTCCCGAGTGACGATTAGCTCTATACCTTCGAACTTTTGGTAACTTGTTGCCAAAGGGGAAAATTGTATAGATCATAGGGCTTCGAGAGAGAGTGCTCGTTTTGCTCTTTCGTTTGCGGTTTTCCTTGAGATACTTTTGAGTTCTTTGAGATACTTCGTGTGTTTGATACTCGTTTGCTCTATCTTGATGAGTGCTTGATCATCTTGTGCTTAATGTGTGCTTGATGTCTATCATATTCCATTCATATCTTGTATGATCATTTACTCATGTCTTGGTGATTGGGTGCATGCTATTCATTCTTATCATTTTGTGCGCTCCACCAAGATGTATGTGACATGGAAGAGTAACCCATGATCCTAATCGATTGTGCATTTGCATTCAAGCAAATCTTAAATAATGCACAAATTTAGGGGAGCTCTTGCTTATCACATACTTCTCAAAGCGACGATGTTATTCATTGATTATATCATTTGTCGAAGCTTTGATCTATATGTTGTCATCAATTACCAAAAGGGGAGATTGAAAGTGCAACTAATCCCGGTGGTTTTGGTAATTAATAACAACATATATATCATTGAACTAATCATTTCTTGAGAATATTTCAGAAAGTTCGATGATATGGGTATGGCAATGGTGATGATGTGGACCCTCAAAATGCTAAGGAAAACATTGGCAAAAGCTCAAGACTCCATTTTTGGTTTAGTGATCCAAGATCACATTGAGTCCATAGGAAAGCCAATACTATTAAAGGGGATGAGGTTATGATGATGATCTGGTTGCTCTAAAGTGCTTAGTGATTTATCTCTCAAACAATCAGCAATCTTTCATTCCAACATAAACTCATAAGTAATCTCGGTCCCACCGATTCCAAACTCAGTCACACCGAGATGAACCACCTCACCATATACCCAAACCCTAAGAATCTCGGATTTTCCGATTCCAAACTCGGTCATTCGAAATTGGTGTTGCCAAGCTTCATAACATACGTACTCAAATCGGTGTCACCGAGATGAGAAAGTCGGTCCCACCGAGATTGGCAAACCCTAGACTTTGGAAGAATCGGTCCAACCGAGATTGTATTTTCGTCCCACGAAAATCCCAACGTTCTAAGATTTGAACTTTCGGCCCGACCGAGTTGTCAACTTCGGTCCGACCGAGATTGGTCAAATGTGTGTAGCAGTTGGATTTTGTGTGGAGGCTATAAATACCCTCCACCTCCTCTTCATTCGTGGAGAGAGCCATCGAAAGAACTACCACTCCTACCTTACATTTCGAGAAGAAAACTACCTACCCTTGTGTTGAGATCAAGTTGCTCCACTCCCACCATATGAAACTTGATTTCTAGTCTTTCCAAGTTGCTTTCCACTCAATCCCTTCTTCCACCACAGCCAAATCGGTGAGGAGAGTTGAGTGTTGGGGAGATTATCATTTGAAGCACAAGAGCAAGGAGTTCATCATCACCAACCCCATCTATTACCTTTTGGAGGTGGTGCCTCCTAGATTGGTTAGGTGTCGCTTGGGAGCCTCCGTCATGATGTGGAGTTGAACCAAGGAGTTTGTAAGGGCAAGGAGATCGCCTACTTCGTGAAGATCTACCCCAGTAAGGCTAGTCCTCCGTGGGCGTAAGCCATGATGGCATAGACAAGGTTGCTTCTTCGTGGACCCTTCGTGGGTGGAGCCCTCCGTGGACTCAGCAGCCGTTACCCTCCGTGGGTTGAAGTCTCCATCAACGTGGATTGACGATAGCACCACCTATCGGAACCACGAGAAAAAATCTCCGTGTCTCCCTTGCATTTGCTCTTCTCCTCCTCTCATTTACTATACATGCAATTTACTTTCCGCTGCCACAACTCTAGAATTGCATGTGTAGGGTGATACTTGACTTGGTTATCATTGTGAACTTGCTAAGAAACTACTCCAATCAAAAGGCAAAATTTTTAAGTTGTCAAGTAGTCTAATCACCCCCCCTCTAGACATACTTCCGATCCTACACACTTGTCGCAGCTCACTAAAATCGTTGAGCGTGCTCGAAAACAAGATAAGGGTGCGGCTATCCACGGGTAGGTTCCTCCGCGCACAGGTTTTCCATACAAAGTGTGGTTGTTCAAGGAAGGCAACTTAAAATTTAAAATTTTGAACTGCTCAAAATCTAATAACTTAGCTTTCGTGATCTGTGCGTTCTCCGGCAAGCTTCTCTTTCTTGAACAGCACTTGGTTCATCCTCCATTTCCTTCCCCCCCGGCAAACTTGTGTGCGAGGAACGTTCCTTCTGCTTAAGAGGCAAGGAAAGAGAAGAGGGAAACAAGTATATGGCCTTTCGGCGTGCTATTGCTTACCGGATATGTGTGTCGCACAAGAGATGCCAAATAACACATGCAAATAGCAAAGAAAAGCATGGGAAAAGCAACCAGCGCAAAACACAGAAACTTTACTGATGCACGGGGTCTGCGCCCGGCTTTGTACAAAGGGTTACATGCAACAGCGGCAAAGCTTGTACAAAAGGTGGTTCTTGGGAGCGGATCACGGCAACCGCGCCTTATGGGTGAAACTTGCGAAGATGCTCTATGTTCCAGAGTTGCTCACCGGTAAGCCTTCTTGGTCTCGGCGGACGGCGCCGGGCCTCGTGACTTGTCTCACCCGATAAGGGCCTTCCCACTTCGGCGTCAACTTGTTGGAATTCTTGGCGGACTGAACACGCCAAAGAACAAGGTCGCCTTCCTCGAGACTCTGGCCTTGACCTTGCGGCTATGGTAGCGGCGCAAGGCTTGCTGGTATCGAGCAGCTCGTCTGACAGCACAGAGCGTCCCTCCTCAAGGAGCAATGCATCATCTTGCCGCGATTGCTCTTGCTCGAGCTCATCATAGCGAGCACTCGAGGAGATCCGTATCACGAGTTCCGTGGGAGAACTGCCTCTGCTCCATAGACTAGAGCAAAAGGTGTCTGTCCGGTGGCTCGATTTGGTGTCGTTCGATTGACCAAAGAGCCGCGGTAGCTCCTCTATCAATTTCTTCCGCACTTGCGCAGCTTGTCGAAAGTTCTTGTCTTGAGCCGCGCAGCACTTCAGCGATGGCCCTCTCCGCTTGACCGTTGCTCCTCGGTGAGCAATGAAGCGAAATGACCTTAGGCGCCAAGGTCTTGGGCGTCTTGCATGAAGGTGCGACTAGTGAATTGTGTACCGTTGTCGGTGATAATCTGTTAGGGATCGAAGCGGCACACAATCGATCTGAAGAACTTGACCGCTGATTGTCTTGTCACCTTTCTCGCTGGCTCCACTTCGGCCACTTTGTGAACTTGTCGATTACTACGTACAAGTACTCAAAGCCCCGACAACGGGGGAAGGGGCCGAGGATATCGAGCCCCGGACCGAGAAGGGCCGGGACAAAGGATTGTTTGGAGAGCTTGAGCTGGATGATGAATCTACTTTGCATGGGCCTGCACGCTTCACACTTGGTTACTAGTGCGAGTTGCATCTTGGAGGGCTTCTTGCCAAAGAACCCTTGCCGAAAGCTTTCGACAAGCGCCCTTTGCGCCAATGTGGTGGCGCATATGCCTCCGTGTATTTCTGCAACAGCATCCATCTTCCACGGAGATACACTTGATCGACACCATTGAGCCTTCTTCATGCAGCTCGTTATCCACTTAACCGTACATACTTGACTGTCTGGTTATCTTCTCTATTTCTTACGGGTCGTCGGAAGTTCTCCGGTTTGCAAAAAACAGACGATCTGCTGCGCCCATGCCGAGCTTGGGGCTCAGCGGCAGGACTAAAGGCATGAGGGCCGCTGCGGAACCTCGGCTTCTCTGGCAGAACCTCTGCTCTGCCGAGCTGAAGGTCCCCGCAAGCTCGCCGGGGCGAGGCTTGTCGGGAACACTTGCTTCAACTGTACAGATCCGAGGATCTGTAGGAGCAAACTGTTCCTCAGCGTTCTGGTTGTTGATCTTGGGGACCTTGGCGGCGGCCTCGGGGAGACCCGCCGGCAAGTAGTCGCCGGAGACCAACTTTCTCTTCTTGGACTGCCCAATTGATGGCGTGACGGATGGTTGAGTCAGCTTGAGCAAGAAGGTCCCCGGTTCCACAGGTAACTTCATCGAAGCACACTTTGAAAGGCCATCTGCGATTTCATTCTGAACTCTCGGGACGTGCTCCATCTGCAAACCTTCAAAGCGCTCCTCAAGCTTCCTCACTTCATCGACATAAGCTTCCATCAAAGGGCTCTGATAGCTCTTGTTAACTTGCCGGACCACCAACTGAGAATCTCCCCGCACAATCAACTTCCTGATCCCAAGTTCGCCGCAATCCCTGAGGCCGGCGAGCAAACCTTCATATTCAGCAGTGTTGTTTGTCGCTTGCTCCCTTGGGAAGTGCATCTGGATAACATACTTGAGGTGCTCTCCGGTGGGCGCGATGAGTACCACGCCGCACCGCGCCTTGCAGCGAGAAGGCACCATCAAAGTACATTACCCATTCACTTGTCGCTTCTTATGCGGGTGTACTTGTTTCTTGAACTTCTTCATCGGGCGTTGGGGTCCACTCGCTATGAATTCTGCCAAAGCTCGGCTCTGTATGGTTGAAGTACTTTCAAACTTGAGTCCAAAGCTCGACAGCTCCAAAGCCCACTCAGCGATCCTGCACTGTTGCTTGGGTTGTGCAATATCCTCTTCTTGAAAGCGAGTGACCACTTGTTATCTCGTGTGCTCGGAAGTAATGGCGCAGCTTTCTCGAGGCCATGAGGAGGCCGAAGCAACTTTGCACACCGAGTATCTTGATCTAGCCCCGAAGAAGGAACTTACAAAATACACTGGGCGCTGCACCATCTTCTTCCGCACCTCATCCTATTCCTGCAGAGTTGTCCTTGTCGGGCGGAGCTTGTCGGACAGCCCCACGCTTGTCGCCGGACTCGCTTGCGGTGGCGCAGCCTCCTCGTCGGACTCCTCTCCGCTACTAACGCAGCACTAACCACCTGGTTGGTTGCCGCTAGGTACAGCAGCAACTTCTCCTGTGGTCTAGGTGCGACAAGTATTGGGGTGGAGGATAGGTACCGTTCAAATCTGCGCAGCTGCCTCCGCTTCGAGTCCACTTCATGGGACCTGCCTTCTTCAAGATTTTGAAGAAAGGTAGGGCGCGCTCGCTGAACTTTGAAATGAACCTCTTGAGGGCAGCCACACAACCTGCAAGCCTTCGACATCCTTGACTCGCCGGGCTTCGATTTTCTCAATGGCTTTAATCTTGTCGGGTTGGCTTCAATCCCCTCTGTGACACAAAGAACCCGAGAAGTTTGCGGAGGGAACTCCAAAGACGCACTTCTCGGGGTTCAACTTAAAAATGTATCTTGCGCAGGTTCTGAAATGTCTCTTCCAAATCTTGAATCAGCGTATCCTTGCTCTTGCTCTTCACCACGATATCATCCATGTAAGCCTCTACATTTACGTGGATCTGTGGCTCAAAAGCGAGATACACTACCCTTGCAAATGTTGATCCTGCATTCTTGATCCAAATGGCATGCGTATGAAGCAATAAGTGCCACATGGAGTGATAAATGCAGTCTTCTCTTCATCCTCTTTGGCCATAAAGATCTGGTGATAGCCTGAGTATGCATCAAGAAAGCGAGTAGCTCACATCCGGCGATGGAGTCAACAATCTGGTCAATGCGCGGCAAGGGAATGGATCCTTGGGACATGCTTTATTCACATCGGTGAAGTCTATACACAGCCTCCATTTCCGTTGGCCTTGCGCCGACGGCAATCGGGTTTGCTAACCACGTCGGATGGATCACACCTCTAACTAGGCCTGCTGCCTCTAGCTTCTTGATTTCTTCTCGATGAATTCTTGGCGCTCACGGCTTGCTTCCTCACTTTTTGCTTGATGGGCGCGCGAGGGCAAACAGCAAGCTTGTGCTCAATCACCTTCACAGGAACACCGGGATGTCGGATGGTTGCCATGCAAACACATCGACATTCGCCCGCAGGAAAGCAACGAGCCGCTTTCCTATTCTTTGTCAGCGTGGCAATCGATGGTGAAGGTACCACCAGTCCGTCCTCCTTGGCGGACACCTTCTTGGTTGCGGCGGGCGGCCATTCCTTTTACTCTTGCGGTGGAGCTCGGCGGGGCGTCCTCGACGGCAGCGCAGCACTCGAAGAGGTGCGGTTGCGGAGTGGGCCCCGAGCACTTGCCGACTTGGTCTTCGTCTTCTTCCCCGGAGCTTTAGCGGCAAGTGTATCCTTATCGGCCGCAGCTGCCGCATCCCAGATCTTGTCGGCGCAGATAAGCGCATCCTTCTTGTCGCCGTGGGCGGTGATGGCGCTTATCGGCCCGGCATCTTGAGTACGTTATAAGCATAATGGGAAGCTGCCATGAACTTGGCGAGGCAGGGCGGCGAGTATTCCATTGTATGGCAACGGAATGTCGGCGACGTCGAAAGTGATGCGCTCGATCCTGAAATTGAGCTCCCGCCAAAGGTCACCGGCAGAGTGATCTTTCCTTGGGCTTGCTCCGTCCGGGTTGATTCCTTGGAAAGAACCGGTCTCTTGAGCTTCGCCATCTGGAATTTGGAGTTTCTTGATCACAGCAGAGGAGATCAAGTTCAGCCCGGCCCCGCCGTCAACCAACATTTTGGTGACCTTGAGGTTGCGGATGGTGGGCGAGACCAGCATCGGCAAGCACCCGACCGCGGTGGTGCGGTCAGGGTGATCCTCAAGATCAAAAATGATGGGCGTGCTGGACCATTTGAGGAGCCTGCGGCGACTCCACGGGCGGCTCCGCTGCATTCACCTCACGCACCCACTGCTTTAGCTGGCGGTGGGAGGTGTGCAGAGAGGCGCCACCGTCGACGCACAGGACCTCCGTGGCCTTCTGGAACTCCTGCTCGCTGTTATCCTCATCCTCCATGTCTTCGTCGTCGTCTTCTTCATCCTTGTCGCGGCCCCGGGGAGGTCGATCACCTTGCCGCTGCTTGGCCTTGCCGCGGCGTCCTCCCCGGCCATTGAACGACTGCTTCTTGCTCGGTTCTCCTCCGCCACCTTGGGCCTTCTCCTTGTCGCGCCTCTCGTACTCAGCTTTTTGCTGCCCGACGAGATACTCGGCGCTTTGCGGTTGGAGAGATCGTGGCCCTTGGTGCGGTGGATTTTGCAGTATTGCTTGTCGGAGCCGTCCCCGCTTGTCGGCTGCCGCTTCTGAGGCAGGCTCCTTACCGGAGCAGCCAGCCTATGTTTGCTTGGCGGGAACCTCCTTGCCGGACTTCTCGACGGCAAGCACCTCTTTGTTGTTCCTCTTTCGGTTGTTCCGCCGTCGGCTCTTCTTTGCCGGAGCGGCGTCGTCGCTGTCGCTTCCTCCTGCGCCAAGATCATCCTCCGGGAGTCTCCTCCCTCTTCAGCGTCTTGCTTATCAACCGAGCATAGAGCTCGTGACATCCCGAATCTTGGTCGCCGCCATCTCTTCACGCATCTGGCGATTCGCGCGTTACGGTGGAACGCGCTGATAACCGGCGGGGTGGACATCGAGGATGTTGTCTGCACACGGTGAAGCGTTGGATATACTTGCGAGGATTCTCCTTCATACGGGCCAAAATGTGGAGATCGCTCTCTGGCCGTGGGGTTTGTGGCGCCCGGTGAAGGCGCCAACAAACGATGGCAAAGGTCTGCCCAAGAAGAAATGGAGCCTTCGGCAAGTGCATAAGCCAAACGAGCGTTCGGCTTAAGCACGAAGCGGAAATGGTTCGCCGAATCTTCTCGTCGCGCCCCGCAGCTGCACCGCGATGGTGTAGACACCGAGGAATTCGAGGGTGCATCTTGACGTCGTACTTCTCCGATGCGTCGGGCTTGAAATTCTTCATCTTGGAGCCCTTTGGGCGCGCCGCGCTTCGCGGGTGAACGCAGGGCAGCTGCAGCGTCTGACAAGTCGCTGGTTCACCGGCGCGTCGCGTCGACAGCGTTCCCAGCTCTCTGTCGATTGTCGCCGAGCTTCTCGGCGGCGCTCGATTGTGGTCCGAGCGTCTTCTTGTCGCCGGTCATCGAGGACCCGGCGTTGATCCCGACGAGTCCGTGGATCCGACGATGTCGTGGAGCCGTCGTCGGTGTTGTTCCGGCGGGGCGGCGTCTTTCGCTTCTGCGGCGGGGAGTGCATGGTGGTTGCACCCCCGGCGCTCTTGTCGCCGTCGGCCTTCGTCTTCTCAGCTTGCCGCGGCCGCAAGGTCGCCGGCTGCTGTGAAGAGTCGTTGTTGGCGAAGGTGATCAGGCTCTGGATGGTAGCCCTCCAGTCTTCGGCCTTGTCCGCCGCTGGAGGGAAGTCGAGGAGCGATTCGCGCCTTGCGGCGCTTCTGCGGAGTGGAGGAGGCGAAGCGGCGGTGCGAGGCGGGATATGCTCGGACTCTAACAGCGTTAGAAGGAGCAGGTCCGCCCGGTGCCTTCGCTTTGCTTGCGTCCGGACGGTGGTCGGAGCATCCCGCGAGCCTCCGGTGTGTCCTTGCCCGGCATGCGGATACCACCTCCGTGGTATGGCGCTGCTGGGTTGTCGTCTGCTGAGATGGGCGCGGAATGTCCACGGAGACCGGCGCGGTCATCCATCTTGTCCTTGGATCTGGTGGCGCCCGCGAGTGTCTCGCCGGCGACCACCCTTCCGACGGCGTCTCCTCCGCCCACCGTTGGCTCCGGTGGCGGCGGAAGAGACGCAGACGGGCCTGCAACCTCCGAAGCCTTCTTCTTCGGGGCCATAGCGCAATTGTTGATGGAGTTGCTGATGAAACTGGAGAGGTTGATGAAGAACGCGCCCGCGTGAACGCCGGATCAGGTCTGCACAACCTCGACGCCCCCTATCTGGCGGGCCAGAGATGTCGGGGGAAGCTGCCCGCCACGAACACCTATGGGACCGGGCCCTTGTGCATGCGGTGCGTGGGCGGAGGGAGCACGGAGAGCAGATCGTGGCGAGCACGCTGGCGGTTTTACCGAGTTAAGACGCGGTGGACGCGTAAACCCTACTCCTGCCTTGGTTTGTATTGAGCTCGGGAGCTTGAAGATCTACAGTACCAGCTACACCGAGCGTGAGAGTGCCAAGGTTTCCAACCGAACCCCCTCCACGTTGTGCATGGGCCTCCTTTTATAGTGCAAGGGGTCACCGACAGGTGTCAACGTAGGAGAAAGGGGTAAAAATGTAAAAGAGGTGGTAGTTGGAACAGTGCGGGAACAGTGGAGCTACAGTGCGTGAACAATGGTCGCTACCTACTTTGACAGTGGGGGACAAGGGTATTTAATGCCCGTTGCCGTCGACCCCAAAAGCTCCCGCCCTTGTGTCTCCGTTTGCCACGGCGATGGATCCACCACCGTGAAGTGCCACCGTGTCCCCCAGGCTGCACAGCCATCCGCCACGCGTCCCTGGAAAGGCCCCTGGCGACGCTGGGCTAATGAGCTGGGCGCTGGCACACAGCGCAATTCTCCGGCAAGCACCTTGCCGGGTCTTGACTGCTGCCGGACCGGGAGCTTGCGGGCTCTGTAACTTGTCGCTCCCGGGCCCTCGCCGGACGCATATAGTGCCGAGGCGTGTCTTCTATGATGTAATCTTCTAGTCTTCTGGCGAGCTCCTCTTGCGGGGCCTTGCGTAAGTGATGTAACCTTGAGCACAGAGCGGCCCTCCCGCAAACTCCGCTTGCCGGGTCTCGATCTTCTGTCTTGTATACTTTGTCTTTGAATGGTTTGATATGGAGCAGGAAGGTCTCCGGCGAGCACGTGGTAAACCCTGCCGCGGGAAGCTGCAACCGCCCGTGCACAAGTTGGGGTACTGAGGTACCCCTACCTTAGTACACCGACACTCCAGCAGTGTACCGGGATGTGCAATGAATCATGGGTAACATGTATCAAAGAATTATGAACGGTGGCTTTGCCACAAATACAATGTCAACTTCATGATCATGCAAAGCAATATGACAATGATGGAGCGTGTCATAATAAACGGAATGGTGGAAAGTTGCATGACAATATATCCCGGAATGGATATGGAAATGCAATAATAGGTAGGTATGGTGGCTGTTTTGAGGAAGGTAAATGGTGGGTGTATGGTACCGGCGAAAGTTGCGCGACACAAGAGAGGCTAGCAATGGTGTAAGGGTGAGAGTGCGTATAATCCATGGACTCACCATTAGTTATAAAGAACTCACATAGTTATTGCAAAAATCTACAAGTCATCAAAACAAAGTGCTACACGCATGCTCCTAGGTGAACGGTTGGTAGGAGTTAACCATCGTGCAATCCTGACCTGCACACATAAGGAAGACAATCAATAAATAAATCATGCTCCAACTTCATCACATAACGGTTCACCATACGTGCATGCTACGGGAATCACAAACTTTAACACAAGTATCTCTCAAATTCACAACTACTCCACTAGCATGACTCTAATATCACCATCTTCGTATCTCAAAAAATCATAAAGAATCAAACTTCTCATAGTATTCAATGCACTTTATATGAAAGTTTTTATTATATCCCTCTTGGATGCCCATCATATTAGGACTAGTTTCATAACCAAAGCAAATTACCATGCTGTTCTAAAAGACTCTCAAAATAATATAAGTGAAGCATGATAGTTCATTAATTTCTTCAAAATAAAACCACCGCCATGCTCTAAAAAGATATAGGTGAAGCACTAGAGCAAATGACAAACTACTCCAAAAGATATAAGTGAAGATCAATGAGTAGTCGAATAATTATGCAACTATGTGAAGACTCTCTAACATTTAATAATTTCAGATCTTGGTATTTCATTCAAATAGAAAGCAAAACAAAATAAAACAAAATGAAGCTCCAAGCAAAACACATATCATGTGGTGAATAAAAAAATATATATCCAAGTAAAGTTACCGATGAACGAAGACGAAAGAGGGGATGCCATCCGGGGCATACCCAAGCTTAGGCTCTTGGTTTTCTTGAATATTACCTTGGGGTTCCTTGGTCATCCCCAAGCTTAGGCTCTTTCCACTCCTTATTCCATAGTCCATCGAATCTTTACCCAAAACTTCAAAACTTCACAACACAAAACTCAACAGAAAACTCGTAAGTTCCGTTAGTATAAGAAAATAAACCACCACTTAGGTACTGTAGTGAACTCATTGTAAATTCATATTGGTGTAATATCTACTGTAGTCCAACTCCTCTATGGTTCATACCCTCCGATACTACTCATAGATTCATCAAAATAAGCAAACAACACATAGAAAACAGAATCTGTCGAAAACAGAACAGTCTGTAGTAATCTGTAACTTTCGAATACTTCTGTAACTCAAAAAATTCTACCAAATTAGGAAAACCTGAGAAATTTGTGTACGAATCCATATAAAAAAGAATCAGATAAAAATCATGTTTTTTGTGAATTACCAAAACAAATTTACTGGGTGCAAAAGTTTCTGATTTTCAGCAGAATCAACACAACTATCACCGTAAGCCATCCTAAAGGTCTTACTTGGCACTTTATTGAAACAAAAGCTATAAAACATGATTACTACAGTAGCATAATCATGTGAACACACAAAAACAGTAAAGGTAAATATTCGGTTGTCTCCCAACAAGCGCTTTTCTTTAATGCCTTTCTAGCTAGGCATGATGATGACAATGATGCTCACATAAAAGATAAGAATTGAAACATAACGGTAGCATCATGAAGAATATGACTAGCACATTTAAGCCTAACCCACTTCCTATGCATAGGAATTTTGTGAGCAAACAACTTATGGGAACAATAATCAACTAGCATAGGAAGGCAAAACAAGCATAACTTTAAAACTTTAAGCACATAGAGAGGAAACTTGATATTATTGCAATTCCTACAAGCATATATTCCTCCCTCATAATAATTTTCAGTAGCATCATGAATGAATTCAGCCATATAACCAGCACCTAAAGCATTCTTTTCATGATCTACTTGCATAGAAATTTTACTACTCTCCACATAAGCAAATTTATTCTCATCAATAGTAGTGGGAGCAAACTCAACAAAATAAATATCATGTGAAGCACAATCCAATGGAAAATTAAAATCATGATGACAAGTTTCATGGTTATCTTTATTCTTTATAGCATACATGTCATCACAATAATCATCATAAATAGGAGGCATGCTATCATCATAATATATTTTCTAATCAAAACTTGGGGGACAAAAAATATCATCTTCATCAAACATAGCATCCCCAAGCTTGTGGCTTTGCATATCATTAGCATGATGGATATTCATAGAATTCATACTAACAACATTGCAATCATGCTCATCATTCACATATTTTATGCCAAGCATTCTATGTAATTCTTCTTCTAGTACTTGAGCACAATTTTCTTTCTCATCATTTTCACGAAAGACATTAAAATGATGAAGCATATGAGGCACCCTTAATTCCATTTTTAGTTTTCTTTTATAAACTAAACTAGTGATAAAACAAGAAACTAAAAGATTCAATTGCAAGAGCCAAAGATATACTTCCAAGCACTCACCTCCCTGACAATGGCGCTAGAAAAGAGCTTGATATCTACTACGCAACCTTCTCCTTGTAGACGTTGCTAGGCCTCCAAGTGCAGAGGTTTGTAGGACAGTAGCAAATTTCCCTCAAGTGGATGACCTAAGGTTTATCAATCCGTGGGAGGTGTAGGATGAAGATGGTCTCTCTCAAACAACCCTGCAACCAAATAACAAAGAGTCTCTTGTGTCCCCAACACACGCAATACAATGGTAAATTGTATAGGTGCACTAGTTCCGCGAAGAGATGGTGATACAAGTGCAATATAGATGGTAGATATAGGTTTTTGTAATATGAAAATATAAAAACAGCAAGGTAACTAATGATAAAAGTGAGCACAAATGGTATTGCAATGCTAGGAAACAATGCCTAGGGTTCATACTTTCACTAGTGCAAGTTCTTTCAACAATAATAACATAATTGGATCATATAACATTCCCTCAACATGCAACAAAGAGTCACTCCAAAGTCACTAATAGCAGAGAACAAACGAAGAAATTATTGTAGGGTATGAAACCACCTCAAAGTTATCCTTTCTGTCAATCTATTCAAGAGTCCGTAGTAAAATAAAATGAAGCTATTCTTTCCGTTCGATCTATCATATTGTTCATACTAGAATAACACCTTAAGACAAAAATCAACCAAAATCATAATGTCACCTAGATACTCCAATGTCACCTCAAGTATCCGTGGGCATGATTATACGATAGGCATCACACAATCTCAGATTCATCTATTCAACCAACACAAAATACTTCATAGAGTGCCCCAAAGTTTCTACCAGAGAGTCAAGACGAAAACGTGTGCCAGCCCCTATGCATAAGTTCATGAGGTCACTGAACCCGCAAGTTGATCACCAAAACATACATCAAGTAGATCACGTGAATATCCCATTGTCACCATAGATGAGCACATGCAAGACATACATCAAGTGTTCTCAAATCCTTAAAGACTCAATCCGATAAGATAACTTCAAAGGGAAAACTCAATCCATTGCAAGAGAGTAGAGGGGGAGAAACATCATAAGATCCAACTATAATAGCAAAGCTCGCGATACATCAAGATCGTGCCGAATCAAGAACACGAGAGAGAGAGAGAGAGAGAGAGAGATCAAACACATAGCTCTTGGTACATACCCTCAGCCCGGGGTGAACTACTCCCTCCTCGTCATGGAGAGCGCCGGGATGATGAAGATTGCCACGGTGAGGATCCCCCCCTCCGTGAGTCTTGAACAGGTCCCGATTGGTTTTGGTGGCTCTGAGGCTTGCTGGCAGGAACTCCCGATCTATTGTGCTCCTAGATGTTTTGGGGTATATGGGTATATATAGGAGGAAGAAGTAGGTCGGTCGAGCTGCGAGGGGCCCACGAGGGTGGGGGCGCGCCCAGGGGGCAGGCGCGCCTCCCTGCCTCGTGGCCTCCTTGCTTCTTTCTTGACGTCCACTCCAAGTCCTCTGGATCATGTTTGTTCCAAAAATAACTCTCCTGAAGGTTTCATTCTGTTTGGACTCCATTTGATATTCCTTTTCTGCGATACACTGAAATAGGCAAAAAAACAATAATTTGCACTGGGCCTCCGGTTAATAGGTTAGTCCCAAAAATAATATAAAAGTGTATAATAAAGCCCATTAAACATCCAAAACCGATAATATAATAGCATGGAACAATCAAAAATTATAGATACGTTGGAGACGTATCATAGCATGTCTTGACGTATGACACGTCCATTTTGCATCATGTTTTCTTAATGTTATTTATGATGTTTTTATACATAATAATGCTTTTTGGAGGAACTCTAATGCCTTTTCTCTCATAATACACAAGGTATACAAAAAGAGGGAGAATCCCTGCAGATGGAAATCTGGACCTGGAAAAGCTACGTCGGGCTACCTATCCTGCACAACTCCAAACAAGCTGAAACTTCACGAAGATTTTTAGGGAATATATGAGGAATATTGGAGCAAATAAGTACCGGAGGGGGCCCACCAGGTGGGCACAACCCACCTCGGCGCGCCAGGGAGCCCAGGCGCGCCCTGGTGGGTTGTGCTCACCCAGGCCCACCTTCGGTGCCCATCTTCTGTTATATAAGTCATTTTGACCTAGAAAAAATAAAGAGAGGACTTTCAGGATGGAGCGCCGCCATCTCGAGGTGGAACTTTGGCAGGAGCACTTTTGCCCTTCGACGGAGCGATTTCGCTGTGGGAACTTCCCTCCCGGAGGGGGAAATCACCGTCATCATCATCACCAACAACTCTCCCATCTTGGGGAGGGAATCTCCATCAACATCTTCAACAACACCATCTCATCTCAAACCCTAGTTCATCTCTTGTGTTCAATCTTGTTACCGGAACTATAGATTGGTGCTTGTGGAAGACTAGTGGTGTTGATTACATGTGGTAGTTGATTACTATATGGTTTATTTGGTGGAAGATTATATGTCTAGATCCAATATGCTATTTAATACCCCTCTGATCTTGAGCATGATTATCATTTGTGAGTAATTACTTTTGTTCTTGAGGTCACGAGAGAAATCATGTTGCAAGTAATCATGTGAACTTGATATGTGTTCGATATTTTGATAGTATGTATGTTGTGATTTCCTTAGCGGTGTCATGTGAACATCGACTACATGACACTTCACCATATTTGGGCCTATTTCCATAAGGGACCGATTGGATCCAAAATTCTAATGCTATGGTTAGAATTTATTCTTAATACTTTTCTCGTAGTCGTGTATCACTACTGCAGGATGCTGCTAACGCGACACTACGATCAGAGACCCTTCGACAAAACTGTGTGTGATGCCATAATCGTAAACGGTGGTGTAAAATAACCGTCAAAAAAGGTGCAAAACATTTGCGATGGAGGATGCATCAAACACGGTTCAGATTTTAGTTGTGTGTGCGATGCAGGGCATACGGTTCAGTTCAATCAACCGTTTGCGATGAGGAGGAACAAAAGAAATGGGCAGACAGATGAAGGTGTGTGCAATGTACAACATACGGTTCACTCGGATGAACTGTTTGTGATTAGGCAACACAAAGGAAAAGGTCAGCAAGATCAAAGGTGTGTGCGATATACGGCATGCGGTTCACTCGGATGAACTTTTGCATTGAGACATGAGAACAGAAATGGTTCAAATGAACAAGATGTGTGTGATACGAGGCAAATAGGTCTGTAATCAGAAACTTGTGCGAAGACTGATAAGAACACAGACAATTACTGCTAAAAAGCCGTGTGTGTTGTGAGCAAACGATTACTGGTATACAATTGTGAGTGATTGATGAAATCATCACCGACGGGTTCCATTGTTTCCTCCGTGTGCGATGTGATTTTCTTTGTCGGCACAACATCTATGCTTTGCCTACAGAGCATCAACATATATACTTAAAAAGACAGCATTGCATAACCAAATTAAGCATACAATTACACAAGTGACTACACACATAACATTTCCACACACTAAAGTAAGCAATTACATGCATACTAAAGTAGGAGAAATGAGGATCTAATCATCTACTTATTGTTGCGACGACGCTTTCCATTGCTCTGCTTCCGGCTGGATCCCTGTCCGTTTTGGGGAAGGAGGCACTTCCTCATGTTAACGATCTGCCTGTACATGCCGTAGCTCGTGTACGCCTCCTTGGCCACGTACACGACGTGAGCTTTGTCGAGTTTGTCCATCCAGGCCCAGTGCCAGGCACGCTTGTCCTTGTTACATGAATCCTTCATGTCTCTGTAGTAGGAGTCGATGGTGGCCTCGGCGAGGTGAACCAGTGAGTCCTTCTCATGCTCCTTGCTGCCCCAGATCTTGTATTGTCCCTGGATGTTGACAAGATTCTCGTAGGCGATGCCCGAATTCTTGAGCGCCTTTACATCGTTAGTGATGCCCACCATAGCGAACATGTAGTGGGGGCTGTTGACAAACCTGGCGAAATGCTCGCAAGGCCTTGTGGCCAGGCAATAGTGGTAGACGAGGACATGGTGGCGCATGCACTTCTGGGCGACGACGAGACCCGGCACGAGCGCGGGTGCACTCGAGGTCGAACCCGACCACCTTGTACTTCTCCTCGCCAAGCAACAACTCCAATGTGTGGATGGAGTGCTCCACCCAGACCGGGTCGTTGGTGTACACCACTGAGAGGTCCATGAACCTTCTGTGGGTGTCCACCACGGCATTCCTGGTGAACTGTTGCTCGTCGTCGGCACCCGCTCGGAGCGCCATTGGAGCCGCGCAGGATACCCTCTAAGAATTTCTCGTGGTGGGTGTGCTTCTTGCATTGGTGGGGCGCGATCGAAAGGTTGAAGAGACACAAGGGTAGGTTAAATGGCCGCTATAATAAATGGGGGCCGGTCGGCCTGTAATCGTCACGTCTTGTCACGACGTTCATAGCGGAGGATTCCAGTGCATTCTTGACAACACCGCACCGCACGCGTGGGCTTGAAGAGGCGTCAAATGTATTGTCGGTGAGCCTGTTCCCGTGCTACCGCGCTGTTTACTACGCAAGCTTCCCATGCGACTAGTTTGGCCACGCGTCAGCTAGAAGAGGGACAAATCGTGGGCGTTTATTGGCAAAAAGCTTTGTAAAAACGAAGTGTGTGGAATGACTTCGACCATAAGTTTACCCTTGGGTGATGAGGTCAAAGTTACACAGAAGGGTGATGATGGACACTCGAGTGCAATAATTAATTCTGTGTTCTACAGTGCACACGGTGGATGTCGGGTGGTATGTGCGACATATGCCAACGGATGGCTTATCATTGTGGG
Organism: Aegilops speltoides; assembly: GCA_021437245.1. NCBI lineage: Eukaryota > Viridiplantae > Streptophyta > Magnoliopsida > Poales > Poaceae > Aegilops > Aegilops speltoides. The sequence goes on along the minus strand of CM038145.1, from coordinate 257,068,960 downwards.
AGCCAGTAAGACATCGCCGATGCCTGGAAACGGGATAAGGCGAAGACATGCACGCCGACGAATCTTACCCAGCTTCGGGGCTCTCCGTGGAGATAACACCCCTACTGCTGCTCTGCGGGGTCTCCGCATGATCACTAGATCAACAAGTGGATACAAGATGCTCCTTGAGCTGTTCGGTGGGAGGAGGAAGAAGGGCAAGGCTAGCTCTCTTCTCTCCCTATGGCAGTGTCTAGAATTCTCTCAGATCCACCCTTGCATGGGTGTCCCGGGGGGTTTATATAGGCCTCCCCCCGGGGGTACAACGGTAATCCGGCCTAGGCGCGGGCCCAGGTCGTTAGTGTCTGTGACCGCCGCCTTCTCCGCCGCCTTCTGGGGCCCGCCGACTGGTGGGTCCCGCCGGCTGTCGGCTCGCTGGTCGATAGGCCGGCCCCACCGCCAAGGGGTCTTGTTGGGGGCTGGTTACTGTTGACTCTCCTCTGATGACGAGGGCTCCGCCGTGCTAAGCATGGCTACAGTGTCGCCGCCTTGCGGGCTCCCACTGTAGCCTTACCGTGTCTTATCCGCTTAATGATGTGTGCGCCCCGAGGGGGAAGCAAGCCGGCAATTGGAAGCCGGCCCAGCCTAGGGCCGGCTGTGGGAGGCCGGGCCGCCTTCGGATGTTTCTCTGATCGAAGGGGCCCGCCGCTTGCGGGCCGTACTGGCGTCCCGTCGTGGATGGCATCATGACTCTCATGGCAACAGTGCCACGCTGGACGGGGAATGGCTGCCCGGTACGGCGTACTGTAGCCATGCATTCTCCGGGATTCGGGGGTGGCAGGGTTAGCTGTAGCCACGCCCCGTTCTGTCACCGTTATGGGTGATGGTCTTTGGAGGCGGCGTTCGGCCGCCTGCTTCTGGGAGTCGGCCCTTCATGGGCCGCCTTTGGGAAGTCGGTCCTTCATGGGCCGGCTTCTTGGAGTCGGCCCGATCGTGGCGTCCTCCAAGGGTTGTTTCTTGGCCGGGCCGCCTTCCGCCAGCCAGCCTAGGTGACAGCTGGCCGGAGGAAGGCGGCCCCGTGTCTTAGGTGCTTCAAGGTCCGATCGGCCCGTTGTTTTTTCTGAGGGCCAAAGGGAGCCAGTTAGGCTACCCGTGGTCATTTACTCCGACAGTAGTCCCCGAAGCTGGTTGGGCTTCGCGGCTGAAGAGGAAATCGTGAAGCTCGGCCAGCTTCCTATGCCGAGGAGCCGGCTGCCAAGAGCCGGCCTTCCTTGCGTGCCTTCTCGACGAAGCCTTCTCAAATTGGCGGGGAACCAGCGAAGCGCGCCAGTGAGCGGCGGGCTGGTGCTGCGCTTCTGCGCCACGTGGCACCCTTCGGCTGGCAGGGCCTGCCAGCCCACGCGCGTGATGGGACGCCGACGCAGGCCGGGACCCACCAATCCCGCACCTCGGCCCGTGCGCGGATCTTTTGTGGTCCAAACCAACCACACGTCTTCCGGCGGCGGTTCCCACTCACCATCAAGGCGCGATAATTGCGGGGCGTGGGGGAGTGGGCGCAGTTAATCCCACGCCCCCCCCCCCGCGTCTTCCCTCCTCGGCTTCGCCGCTCGAGGCTATAAGTAGGGGTGGGGAGGGGGAGCAGCAGTAGTTCGCACGCTCGCCCTCGCCCTGCCTCCTTCTTCTTCCGCCTCGCCGCAGCAGCTCCTCATCGTGCCCCTGCTTCGGCATCCTTCTACCTCCCAGCGTGCCGCAGGCTTGCTGCCTCCGCGCCAGACGCTTCTTGCCGTCGCGCTTGCCACCATGGCTCCGACGTCGAGTTCTTGGGATGGCTCCACCATCCGCGACGACCACATCGAGTTCCTCCGCAAGACACGGAGGCTGCCGAGCGAAGATCTCGTGCACGTCCGCCTCGCGCTAGCGAGGGAGATCTCGCCGGCGCCGGAGGAAGGCGAGCGGGTGATCTTCTATTCGCACTGCATGCGCGGCGTTGGCCTCCCTGCCAGCGGCTTCTTCCGTGCGTTCTTGGACTTCAAGCAGCTCCAGCCGCACCACCTCACCCCCAACACGGTGGTGCTACTGTCGGCCTTCGTCACTTTGTGCGAAGGCTTCCTCGGCGTCCTCCCCACCATAGAGCTCTGGGGGAGTTCTTTCAATCCAAGCTCGACACGGTCACGGCCGGCGTGCCGGCTCCGTGCGGCGCCTTCATCGCCATGAGGAGGTCCACCGCCGACAACCCCTTCCCTTCAATCATGCTGATCTAGTCGGTGAAGCTCTGGCAATGGTCTTACTTCTATGTAAAGAACATTGCCCCGAACGGCGACTACGTCAACCTGCCGGCTTACGTAGCCGGCCCGCCGGCTGGGAGGCCGGCTTCGTGGTCCTACCGAGCCAGATCGCTGACGTCGGCTGGAGCCGGAGCCGTCGCTCGACTCCGGGTGCTCATCCAGTCGGACCGCCTGACCGGGCCCGACTTGATCGCCGCCTTCATCGAGTGCCGGGTCCTTCTGCCCCAAGGCCGGCCTCACCTGATCTGTCAGATGAGTGGCTGCTTCGACCCAAGCCGGCTCAGCACCAGGGAGATGCCTCACGACGAGGTGTCTTATATGGTGAACTACATCGCCAACTGTAAGCTCAAGCTGGATTGGCAGTATGGCATGGCGCCATTCTCTCGCGCAAATCCACCACCAATGGTAAGTTTTCTTTCTTCATTTGTCGCTGAATCCTTTTCCGAGCCAACTCTTGACCAGTCGGTCTGTTCTTAATCAGAACCCCCTTATTCACCCTCCGACTGGGACCACGGCGCCGGAGCGTGAGTTCGCCCCCGACCGTGCGGCGGACGATCCTGATGATGCCGACTTGGGGGCGGCCGCCCTGGACGAGGACGCCGCGGGAGGCGACGGCGAGGCATGCGGCTCCGGCTTCACCGCCGGTTTCGAAGACTAGCCCGACGATGACGAAGCCGACCCTGCTCCACGCCGCCAGCCGGCGTCCGACTCCCAAGGTGCCGGCCCATCCAGCGGGCCGGCAGCACTAGGCGGCATACTGAAGCGCCGAGCGGCACCGGCCCCCTTTGGCGGTCGACCAAAGAGGCCTAGGGTGCCCGCGGCAGCAACTAAGCGGGACGAGGCGGCCGCGAAGGCGGCCCGCTTCCGCAAAGTGGTGAAGCGGCTGCAGGCGGTCTCGGCGTAAGTTCCGGTCTTTACGCAATCTTTCTTTCTTTTCCTCGTTTGGAGTTCTTCTAATTTTGCCTCCCGTTATGTCAATCAGTGCCCTGCTCACTCTTGAGCGGACTACCGCCGCCTCCATAGTCGGCGGAGCAGGAGGGTCCACGGGCTCACGCCGCATAGATCCCCGTGCCGAGCTTCAGGCGGTGACGGAGCGGAACACGCGGGAGGCGCGGGAGGAGCGAGAGGCGGAGGAGAGAAGGGCGGCTGCCGCCGAGCCGGCCCTGGAGACGACGGAGGAGTCGGTGGAGGCGCAGGCCGACGCGGCGGCCAGGGCCCAAGCGGAGGTTGAGACCGCAGAGAAGACGGCGGAGGCTCTGCAAGGTCAGCCCCCGCAGCTCGTCATCCCCCTCCGTTCCGCACCCCCAGACGTGCCGCAGCCCTCGCCGGAGGAGATTAGCCGCGACCCGCCGGTGACGGAGAGGGAGGAAGGCGACGTGATCATCCTGGAGGGAGGAGTGGTGCCGCCTCCGTCGGCGGGACCGCCAAAGCGGCCAGCCAGTGCCGCTGAGCAGCCGATCAAGCGGCGGATCTTGTGGTCTTATCGCCCGGCTCGCGGCGTCTGGCGGCGGCTTGAGCGGATCAGCAGAAGGCGGCCGCCTCCAGCTCGTTGTCGCATGAGCTGGAATCGGCCACTACTAGCACGCCGGGGTGGACGCAAGGCGGTGGGACGACCGCGCTAAACTTGGCGGCACAGGACGTCCGCAGCCGGCTTCAGGCCCAGGCCACCGTGCTGCAGCAATGTACCCGAGAGTTCCTCGTGACGCGGGCGGTCGTTCGGGTGAGTTTTCTTGTTCTTGATTTCTTTCTGTGGAGGCACGTCAGCGCACCCACTGGGTGTAGTCCCCGAGTTCCGAGCCGGCTGCTGAACAGGTGGCTTGGAACTTCTTCGAAGACTCGTTTTGCTAACTTGCTTGCTTCTTCGTCCTATCTGCAGGATTACCACAACCTCCACGCCGCTACCTTCAACTCCCAAGTCCGGGAGGCAGACAAGAGGGCCACCGATCTGACAGAGAGCCGGCATGAGTGTCTCTGTCTTTTTATCTCATGTGGGGGCGCGTCAGCGCACCCACTGGGTGTCGTCCCCGAGATTCAGGCCGACTGCTGCGTAGTCGGGTCGGATCTTTCTTGCCGACTTTGTTCTTAACTTCTTCTTGTTTCCATGCTGGCAGGAGCCAACGCCGACTTGAGGCAGCAGCTGGGTATCGCCCAGACCGCCCTTCGCACCAAGGAGGGCGAGCTCAATGCCTTGGCCCAGGAGCGTGACCGCCTGGCCAAAAGGCTGGCCGACCAGGAGGAAAGCCACCAAGCGGCCCTGAAGGTGGCCCTGGACAGCGAGGCCGCCCTCAAAGCCGAATACGAAACCGAGGCGGCGGGCTGGGCAGAGGCAAGGCAAGCTCCGAGCGAAGGCTACGGCCGTGTCGAGGACCTGATTGATGGTAGGCCGCCTTATTCTTCACTCTTTGCTTGTCTTTGCAAGTCATCTTATCTCCTAACTTGCTCTTTTTCCTTATTCTTTGCGCAGAGTACTTCCCTGGCCATTCTGTTGCTGCTAACCAAGCCATCAAAGCCCACCGTGAAGCCCGGCAGCAGGCTGGGGTTGAGATCGCGCCGGATGCCAACCGGACGCTTGAGGAGCAGCTTCTGGCGATCGAGGCCCGCCTCCAACCGGCCTACCGCATGCTCCGCCGGCTTCAGCGTGCCGGGGCGCAGGTGCTGGCCGCCCTCTGGCTCGGCGAGGTAATTTCTCACACCCCCAGCCGTACTGCTGACTGGCCGGAGGTAGCCGTTGGCCGCCTTGAGGCCTGGAAGGCTTCAGCAGTTCGATCCGGTGCTTGGCGGGCGCTAGAGTTCATCCGGGCTTGGTACCCTGGGCTGGACTTGGATCAGCTGCGCACCTGGAGGCAGGAGGCCGACGAGGAGCTGGAGGCGGTGCGGCCGGCTATCATCTGGCGTGCTTCGGCGATCACCGACTTCACCGACACCAGCGCCTTTGCTCCTGAGGTGAACGAGGACGGCGTTGTGCAGCCGGATGACTGGTTCGGGCTGAACCCGGCGGACGGTGAGGACTCAGCGGAGGAGATTGACTCCAGCGACGAGGGCGAGGAAGAGGAGGAGGAAGACGGCAAAGATGTTGATCCGGATGTCGAAGCAGCCGGCCAGTCTTAGCCTGACCGTGCCTCCAGCAACGAGGCACGCACGAACGCTCCGCCTGCCGCCAGCGATGACCAGGCCGAGACTCGCCAGCCGGCCGCTCCTCCAGCCGACACCGCCATCTCCACTGTTCTTCTTGAAGCTCCGAGCGCTCCCTTGGCTTGATTTATCTTTTACTTCCTGCTAGTTACTCTTTGGTCAAACTTGTTATTTTGCGCAATTCCACCCACTAGGGGTGTATTCAAACTTCATTGAATGCTGGCCTTTTGAAAGCCTTTGATGTAAATATTATTATGCATGTGTTTGGCTTCCATTCCGACTTGCTTTTTATCTTTCAGCTTTCTTCCTTTGCCGCCTTCCCTTGGTTGCCGCCTTCCTAGCCGGACCGCTGCTCTGCAGTCTGTGGCCGGGTAAGGAATTCGGCCATCTAGGAAGGCAAAGATTCGAGCTTTCTTTGATTTTGGCAGAGTAGTAAAGGAAGCCGGCCAGCCGGCTGCTTCGACAGTCGGTTGGCGAGGGAGGAAGCCGGCTTGTGTTATGTAAGTTCATTAGTCCTTAGCCATTTTTTCATGTGGGCATCCTTTCCGCCTTTAGCTCTTGCTAGTCGGGCAGCTGATTCTTCGAGCTGTGACTCTCACGAGAGAGGGCTTGGGTGCCGGCACATTACTTGTCTGACTGCAGGTAGAACTTGGTCATAACTTCAAGGCGGCAAGTCCCCGGGCCGACTTAGTCGAACTCGGTGCCGGACGGAGAAAGTAAAATGCAGTAGGGTAACCATGGGAATGATACCCGGCATGTATAGATAAAATAGGGTAGTCCCTGAGAACTCCTAGGGGGCCCGTTGTCTCATACTTAATACGAAAGATAGCGTGATACATACTGCATTTCAACTGTAAAATCTTCGAAGAAGATTGGCGTTCCACGGGCGCTCCGACTCCTTGCCGGAGTCGTCTCTCTTGCGTGCCTTTGGCTTCTGTGCGTCGATTAGGTAATAGGAGTCGTTTCCTAGAGCCCGGCTGATGACGAAGGGGCCTTCCCAAGGGGCCGAGAGCTTGTGCTGGCCGGCTGTTCGCTGGATTAGCCGGAGCACAAGGTCTCCCTCTTGGAAGGTTCTTGGATTCACTCTCCGACTATGGTACCGGCATAGTCCTTGCTGGTAGATGGCGGACCAACTGAGGGCTAACAGCCGGCTTTCTTCCAGCAAGTCAACGCCGTCTTCTCTTACTTCCTTGGCCTCCGCTTCCGTGTACATGGTGACGTGAGGTGAGTCGAACTCGATGTCAGTTGGGATGACAGCCTCAACACCATATACAAGGAAGAAGGGGGTGAAGCCGGTCGACTTGTTTGGAGTCTTGTCACAGACTCGAGAGGGCGGTGGTAGCTCGTCGAGCCAGCAGCCGCCGGCGAACAGCTCCGATGGCACGACCGGTCGTGGCTTGAGGCGGAGAGGATGAGGCTGTTTGCTCGCTCGACTTGGCGTTTTTGATCATGGGTGGGCAACGGACGCTAAGTCCAGTCGGATGCCCTGCGTCCCGCAGAAACGTGCTAATGCTCCCTTGGCGAAATTTGTGCCATTGTCAGTGATGATGCTGTGTGGTATGCTGTACTGGGTTGTAATGTCGGCAATGAATGTCACGGCAGTCGACCCATTCAGCTTCTTGATTGGCTTTGCTTCAATCCACTTGGTAAATTTGTCTATGGCGACAAGCAGATGTGTCATGCCGCCGCGCGCCGTCTTGAATGGTCTGACCATGTCCAGTCCCCAGACGAAAAAAGGCCAAGTGATGGGGATGGTCTTTAGTGCTGAAGCCGGCAGGTGTTGCTTGGAGCCAAAGACTTGGCACCCTTTGTAGTGTTTGACTAGCTCCTTGGCATCCTCCAACGCAGTCGGCCAGAAAATCCATGGCGGAAGGCCTTGGCGACGAGCGCCCTGGAAGCGGCATGGTGGCCGCACTCGCCTTGGTGGATGTCTTTGAGGATTGCTATGCCCTTCTCTTGCTCGACGCAGCGCTGGAAGACTCATGTAGCGCTGCGCCTAACTAGCTCTTGATTCATTACTGTGTAGGCTCCGGCTCGGTGTTGGACTTGTCTGGCCGAGATCTCGTCAGTTGGTAGTTCTCCTTTCACCAGAAACTGGAGGATGGGCTGAGCCAATGATGGAGCCGTGATTTCTTCGATTGTCAAGACGGCTACCGCAACCAGGGTGGGCGGGCTGGGTTGTGAAGAATTGGAGTCGGCCTCCGCCTGCTGTGCCACTGCAGTCCCCTGGCCGGGTTCGGCTACTGCAGTCCCCGGGCCAGGTTCGACTATGGAAGTCCTCGGGCCGGGTTCGACTATGGAAGTCCCCGAGTCAGCTGCCGCAGTCCCCGGCCACCTGCCTGGTCCCCGAAATCGGATCCGACTGCGTCGGGGTCAGGCGGCACGAAGATGGAACTGGACTCCGGAGACAGCTTGACAGATGGCTTGAAGAGGCGTTGGAGGGCGACACCAGTTGGTATAGCTTGTCGGGTGGAGCCTATCCGTGCCAGGGCATCTGCTTGATCATTATCGGCTCGTGGCACGTGAAGGAACTCGCACCCCTCGAAATATCCGTTGAGCTGCTGGACAAGGAAACGGTAGCTCGCCATGTTTGCGTCCTTGGCATCCCAGTCGCCGGATGATAGCTGAACCACTAGGTCCGAGTCGCTATAACACAGGATCCGCGGATGCCGAGTTCCTTGGCTAGCCGGAGCCCGTGTATGAGCGCCTCGTACTCGGCCACATTGTTAGAGGTGCCAAAGTGGATTTGCAGCGTGTATCTGAGTTTGTCGCCTTTGGGAGAGGTGAGGACGATGCCGGCTCCCAAGCCGGTGCGCATCTTGGATCCGTCAAAGTGCATCCGCCAACGAGTGGAGTCCGGAGCCGGCGGCAGATACTGGGTCTCGGCCCAGTCGATGAGGAAGTCGGCCAGTGCTTGGGACTTGATGGCGGTGCGGGGCTGGTAGTAGATTGTGTACGGAGCCAACGCAATGGCCCATTTCGCCACTCGGCCAGATGCATCCCGGCTGCCTATGATCTCGGCGAGCGGGGCAGTGCATACGACCTTGATGGGATGCTCTTGAAAGTAGGGCTTGAGTTTCTTGGAGGCGAAGTACACACCATAGCACATTTTCTGATAGTGCGGGTAGTTCTGCTTTGAGGTCGATAATACTTCGCTTAAATAATATACCGGCCTCTGGACTAGCTGAGCTCGGCCTTCTTCTGGACGCTGAACCACAATGACTGTGCTGACCACCCGGCTGGTGGCGGCGATGTAGAGGAGCATGGGCTCCTTCTCAGTTGGCGCCGCCAAGACATGCGGCGTGGATAGCATCTTCTTCAACTCGTGGAAAGCTTCACCCGCCTGGTCATTCCACTCAAAGTGAGCCGACTTCTTCATAAGTCGGTAGAGGGGGAGAGCCTTCTCTCCGAGCCGGCTCATGAAGCGGTTGAAAGATGACAGGCATCCGGTGAACTTTTGGACGTCTCGCAGCTTGGTAGGGACCTTCATTTTCTCTATGGCCTTGATCTTCACTGGGTTGCACTCGATGCCGCGTTCGGAGACCAGAAAGCCCAGAAGTTGGCCGGCTGGTACTCCGAACACGCATTTTTCCGGGTTGAGCTCGATCTGAAACCGACACAAGTTCTCAAAGGTTTCCTTGAGGTCTTCCAGTAGGGTGCCGCGTTTCTCCGTCTTCACCACAACATCGTCTACATAGACGTGGGCATTTCTGCCGAGTTGCTTGAGGAGGCATTTCTGCATGCAACGCTGAAAAGTGGCACCGGAATTTCTCGGGCCGAATGTCATAGTCAGGTAGCAAAAAGCTCCGAATGGGGTGATGAAGGCGGTCTTCAAGCGATCAGCCAGGTTCAAGTTTATCTGGTGGTAGCCGGAATAAGCATCGAAGAAATTCAACAGCTCGCATCCGGCTGTGGAGTCTATCACTTGGTCAATTCTTGGCAGGGCGAATGGATCTTTGGGGCTGGCTTTGTTAAGGCTGGTGTAATCGATACACATGCGCCACTGCTTGTTCTTCTTCAGCACGAGGACCGGGTTGGCAAGCCATTCCGGAAAGAACACTTCCATAATGAAGCCGGCTGCCAGAAGCCGGGCTATCTCTTCTCCGACTACTCTTCTCTTCTCTTCTGACAGGCGGCGCAAAGGCTGCCTGACCGACTTTGCGTCAGATCGGACGTGTAGCTTGTGCTCGGCGAAATCCGTCGGGACACCCGGCATGTCTTTGGGAGACCATGCAAAGATGTCCCGATTCTCACGGAGGAAATCGATGAGCTTGCCTTCCTATTTGCTGTCAAGGCCTGTGCCTATGACAGCGTGCCTCTATGGGTGCTCCGGGTCCAGGGGTATCTTCTTTGTCTCTTTGGCCGGCTGGAAAGAACCTTGAGCTTCACATTCTATGGGGTCAGGAGACAAAGCCGGCTGCTTGCCGGCCAAGGCCACAACTCGTTCCAGCATCTTCTTTTCTTTGGCGATCACGAGGGACTCGGCCAGCCGACTACTGGCTGCTGCACACTTGGAAGACTTCTTGTAGTCTCCGGCTATGGTGATAATGCCTTTGGAACTCGGCATCTTCATCTTGAGGTAAGCATAGTGGGGCACAACCATAAACTTGGCCAACGCTGGTCGGCCAAGTAGTGCGTGGTACGGGCTCTCCAAATCCACTACCTCGAACCATATTGCCTCTCGGCGGAAATGATCTTTGTCTCCAAAGAGAACATCCATCTTGATCTTGCTGATTGGTGAGCAGGACAGGCCGGGTACGATGCCATGGAACACGATCCGGCTTGGCATGAGTTGCTTCGGCTTGATGTTGAGCTTCTCCATTGTGTCTCGGTACAGTATGTTGATACTGCTCCCGCCGTCTATCAGCACGCGGGAGAAACGAGCAGCGCGTCTCTCCGTCTCTAGGGTAGCATCCAGAACAAGGGTGTAGGAGCCATGGGATGGCATCACCTCTGGGTGGTCGTCCCGGCTCCAGCTGATGGGCTTCTCCGACCAATGCATAAACTCTGGGTTACTGGAGGCGATCGCGTTGACTTCTTGATGTTGTCGGCGCCGACTACGCTGATCATCTGGTTGGCTCGTGAAGACGATGTAGGCGGCATGCTCGTCGGGGAACTCATCGTGGACGACTCCGACTGCTGGCCGAGCGGCCGGCTGCTGGGGGGCAGGAGGCGGCTGGCCCGCAGGCGGAGGCGACAAAAGCCCTTCGCCCTTGGAGATTCGGGTGAGCTAGTGGCACTTTCGGGTTGTATGGTTGGACGGCTTCGCGCCGCTGTGGAACTTGCAGGGGGCATCAAGGGTCTGCTCGTAGGAGAAGGCCGGCTGCCATGCCGGCCTGACGCCCTTCTGCTTCTTGGGAGCCGGCCGTCCCTTGGGCTGCTCTTCTTCGACCGTTGCCACCTGCCGACTAGTGGAAGGCGGCATCGGAGCCTTGCACTTGTTGTCGTTCTGGTACGGGTGCCGGGTGGACTCTCCAGCCGGCGTCTTGGGAGCCAGCGCAAGTACTTTCCCAGAGGCGTCGACTCAGAGCTCGGTCTTCATGGAGGAGTCGGCCGTGGCGTATTTGTCCGTGATGATCAACAGCTCATCGAGGGTAGTCGGCTCGTCGCAGAGGAGGCGGTGCTTGAGGAGCGTGCCCTCTCGGCACCCGGCCGTGAAGTACTCGATTGCCTGAACCTCGTGCACCCCTTTATAGGAGTTTCGGAGCTCGGCCCAACGCGTGAGGTAGTCGCGAGTCGACTCGTTGGGTCCTTGTACGCACAAGGAGAGCTGTCGGGGCTTGGGAGCCCGCTTGTAAGTGCTGGTGAAGTTGCGGATGAAGGCTTCCGTGAAGTCGAGCCAGCTATTAATGCTGTAAGGCTTCAGGATGTTGAGCCAGGTACGTGCCGTGCCTTGGAGCATCAGGGGGACAAATTTCACGGCAACGTGCCGGTTGCCATTTCCTATGCAAACCGCGGTGGAGTAGTCGATCAACCAGTCCTCCAGCTTCACGGAGCCGTTATACTTGGGCGTGTCTCTTGGGAGCGAGAACCCTTTGGGAAAGGGCTCGTCGCGGATGCGGGGGCCGAAACAAGGCGGGCCGACATCATCATCTTCTTCCAGGTCCAAGGTTCGAGCAAGGCGGTCGATCCGATGGCGGGCATCATTCTCGCCAACTCCTTCGCGGCTACCAAGTCGGCCGCTGAGAGTCGGATGCTCGATAGGCGGTGGGGTAGGATATCTTTCCTCGCGAGGCGGAGGCGGGGGCAAATCACGTCGTCTCTCCACGCCTCGAGGACGGCCTTCCCCGTCGCGCTCAATGGTGATTCGTGTCCGGCTGCGGCTAGCAGTCGGCTCCTTCTCTGGTCTTGCACGGGCGCCACCCGCAGTCGGCGTACGCGACGTCGCATCGTGTTCTCGGCGAGGGGGGCTTCCAGCTCGGACGCCGGCTTCGTGCCGCGCTGCGGCCGCGCTGATTAGCTGCTGGATGCGTCTGGTCATGTAGGGGAGCTCGTTGGCCCCCGGTCCGTTGAGCTCGTCAACGATCGACTGGGCGGCGCGTAGATTCTCGAGGGGCGTGGCGTAGATCGGGCGGTCCGCACCCAACATGCTGGCAATGGCCGCGTCGGGTTGCTTGATGGCGCCGACTCGGCTTGGCCCTTCTGGAGGCGGCCTGCCAAAGGCAGCTCGGTCGACCTCGTGCTGGTGGGCCTCCATGAGGCGTCTCATGGTGTTTATCTTCTGGCCCTCTGCGACGAGGGCGAGGCGGCGAGCCTCCAGCGCCTCGGCGTCGGCGTCGGCCGGGATGGGAACGGACAAGTCCTGCAGCACCGCTTGTAGGGCGTCGTGGGTGTTCTCGCCAGAGGCGGCTCCGTGGCTGATGACCAGCACCTCGGTGACGGTGCTACTGCCACTGTCAGCTCGCGAGAGAGGGTCGTCGAAGACGATCACGTCGGTGGGGAAAGCGTCGAGCGATGCCGTGTCGGAGTCGACAAGCATCGGGTCGGTGGAGCCAATCGACTCCAAGTCCGCGACAGGCTCACCGTAGACATGAAGTTGGTCGAGGAGGCTAACGAGGCGGTTCTCGAGGCAGCCGGTGCCCACGTCAGATGTGGGCTCGTCGGAGATGCAAACCTCGCCAAGAAGATCGACGAGGTAGCTCGCCGCGCAGGCGTCGTCGACGCTTTGCAGCGTGCCGGGGCAAGCGCCATCGGGCGTGTCAGGCTGGCTACGCTCGCTGGGGAGGAAAAGGGTTCCCGTCCAGAGCAGGTCTTCGGACGACGGTGCACCTGGCCCCACGGTGGGCGCCAAATGTCGGGTGGTAGGTGCGACATATGCCAACGGATGGCTTATCATTGTGGGAGCCAGTAAGACATCGCCGGTGCCTGGAAACGGGATAAGGCCAAGACATGCACGCCGGCGAATCTTACCCAGCTTCGGGGCTCTCCGTGGAGATAACACCCCTACTGCTGCTCTGCGGGGTCTCCGCATGATCACTAGATCAACAAGTGGATATAAGATGCTCCTTGAGCTGTTCGGTGGGAGGAGGAAGAAGGGCAAGGCTAGCTCTCTTCTCTCCCTATGGCAGTGTCTAGAATTCTCTCAGATCCACCCTTGCATGGGTGTCCCGGGGGGTTTATATAGGCCTACCCCCCGGGGGTACAATGGTAATCCGGCCTGGGCGCGGGCCCAGGCCGTTAGTGTCTGTGACCGCCGCCTTCTCCGCCGCCTTCTGGGGCCCGCCGACTGGTGGGTCCCGCCGGCTGTCGGCTCGCTGGTCGATAGGCCGGCCCCACCGCCAGGGGGTCTTGTCGGGGGCTGGCTACTGTTGCCTCGCCTCTGATGACGAGGGCTCCGCCGTGGTAAGCATGGCTACATTGCCGCCGCCTTGCGGGCTCCCACTATAGCCTTACCGTGTCTTATCCTCTTAATGATGTGCGCGCCTCGAGGGGGGAGCAAGCCGGCTCTTGGAAGCCGGCCCGGCCTCGGGCCGACTGTGGGAGGCCGGGCCGCCTCCGGATGTCTCTCTGACCAAAGGGGCCCGCCGCTTGCGGGTCGTACTGGCGTCCCGTCGTGGATGGCGTCATGACTCTCATGGCAATAGTGCCACGCCGGACGGGGGATGGCTGCCCCATACGGCGTACTGTAGCCATGCATTCTCCGGGATTTGGGGGTGGCAGGGTTTGCTGTAGCCACGCCCCGTTCCGTCACCGTTATGGGTGATGCTCTTTGGAGGCGGCATTCGGCCGCCTGCTTCTAGGAGTCGGCCCTTCATGGGCCGCCTTCGGGAAGTCGGTCCTTCATGGGCCGGCTTCTTGGAGTCGGCCCGATCGTGGCGTCCTCCAAGGGTTGTTTCTTGGCCGGGCCGCTTTCCGCTAGCCGACCTAGGTGACAGCCGGCCGGAGGAAGGCGGGCCAGTGTCTTAGGTGCTTCAAGGTCTGATCGGCCCGTTGTTTTTTCTGAGGGCCAAAGGGAGCCGGTTAGGCTACCCGTGGTCATTTACTCCGACGGTGGAAGAAACTAACTGTGTGCAATAATGTCGAAGATCGCAGTCGAGTTAGCTATACAGATCGTGTGTTGTGAGATCAAGAAGGTAAACTGATTCGAGAATGGTTAATAAAATCTAAGACCATTGCATATTAAGGTCAAAATAGTGCTAGCAATATACGAGTCTCATGCGATGACATTTCAACGATTGTACCACAAAAGCTCGAAATGTTACAAGGTTCAAATTCAAGAGTTATATGGTTCAAATTCGAAGATTAGAAGGTTCAAACTAATATTAGAAATGAAATTTAGCTCATCAGCTACAAATGCTCGCGCTGATGCGCTGAACATGGATATCAGAGAGGTTCAAACTAATATCACCGCTTCTAAGTCTGGTTTCGAAACCTCACAATTTTTGCAAAGGGGTCAGCCACTGAGAAGTCATGTATGGGGTTGACCCAATGACTTCTGATTACTTTGTCATCAGAAGTTCCAAAATGAAATTCAGCATTTTTGGAGCCTACTCCATTCTGCCGTAGGTGCCGACGCTGATCAACAGACCTTCCATTTTTGCGAAAAAATGTAGAGAAAACCTCATTTCCTTCAGCACCCTTGCTCTGAGAACAAAGAATCTGGCGAATATAATCTCCGGTAAGGTCCCTCGGTAGGAGTTCAAAGTAATTTCTAAGAGATGCAGATCTAGGCATTCGACGTGATTGTTATATTGTATCACATTATCCACCACTAGGACTAATCTTATCTGCGAAAGAAGAAAACGTGTTAGTGCCTACATGCAGTTTTGAACATTACTACAGGCCTAGCTATTTGGTTTGCAGGATTTTTAAAATGCACTAACATGCCATCTTCGATCTGACATGATTAACATGGGCATTTGATTACATTCTAGAAAAATGTAGCCTTCTTCACAAGAGGTTGGAGTGGATGAAAAGTTCCCTGAGAAAACTAGTACAGATGAATCCAAAGGAGAAATGCTTATTGATTGTAACCATATGGATCAAGCAACCAATATGGGGGGGGCATGTATGTACTAAAATCCTCCAAAAGAACCTTAAGAAATCGTAGTACATTGTCATTGTAAACTTGGAAAAAGGTGTCACAAATTGAACTCCCTTATGGTTAACATTTAACAGGAAAGGAACATCACCTCGATATATAGCTTCTCCAGGCACGGAAAGCATCTCAGGAAACTGACAACTTGCTCCAGGTCGGGCCCAATAGATTCTAGTGCCAAGACCTTCACTGTGCGTAGTTTCAGGGTCAAGCTTGTCGGAATCATTTTCTGAATGACAGACGAACAAACATCTTCAGAACAAGAAATAATGTTAATTTGTAGAAGGAGAGGTAGAAGGGGGCAGTTGTACCTGAACGGGTGTGGATCCAATAACAAGTTCGGAGTATTTGTCAGACGAGTAGCCCACCATTGTCAATTTCGGCGCAGAAATGACATTGATTCTTGTTGGACCTTCTTGATCAAGTACAAGTTATCTCTCAAGTGCAGGTGTGTCCTAGATGACCATTGTCGGATATCGGGTTCCGGCAAAACACTTATGGTTTGAACTCTGGGGTGTGCGCGAAGATCTTTCCGCTACCAATCCACGTCCCAATGCCTCGCTGAGAATCTAAGCTACACGATGAAAAACACAAGGGACACAAGGTTTATACTAGTTCGGGCCACCGTTGTGGTGTAATACCCTAATCCAGTGTGTGGTGTGGTGGATTGCCTCAGGGGCTGATGATGAACAGTACAAAGGAAGAACAACCTCGCGAGAGGTGTTCTTGGGTTGGTGCGGTGAACAACTTGGGTAAGTTCGATCGCCTCTGGATATGATGAGAACTCGATGAGCTGGCCTCTACTGTGGTGGCCATCTCTATATAGAGGCCCTAGTCCTCTTCCCAAATATTGAGCGGGAAGGGCGCCAACAACGGTCATTTTGAAGGGGAACATCTAGTACAAGTTATCCTGACTAAAGTTGGTCTTTGGCTGCCAAAGGCACTCGCGATGACGCCGTCTTGGGCTCCACGGTGACCTCCGCCCTACCGCTCTGCTGGTCTTGGTCTCGTTGCACTAAAATGGTAACCTTTGCTTGATGCCTCGATACTCCGTGCCTGCGCTTTCCCCCTTTGCACCAAAGAGGAAACAAGGACACTGTGCAGGCTGGCACCCGCCTGGTGCCCTCCTGGTCTTGATCGTCGTGGCTTGCGTCACGAGCACCTCGCGAGGTACCCTTGCCTTGATCTCTCCACCTCCTCGCGAGCCTGCCTAGTGAGGCCCTGCCTGAGGAAGCCGTGCGTCGTCCGCCCCGCGAGGCTTGGCCCCTCGCGAGGGTCTTGAGCTTGAGCTGGTGAAGATGGGCGTCTTGGGCCACCTTGAGCCACGCCCGCAGGCGCAGCGAGAGCAAGTCTAGGGACCCCATTCCCGAACGCCGGCAGTAGCCCCGGGCTCAAAGCGCTTTTCGGACTAAACTTAGCAGCAAAGAAGAAGGGCAATGCGGAGCGCCATGAGCCCCAACAACCTGCTGCCTTGGTCGCCAGCGTGGCGGTTGATTGGGCGTGGGCGTCTCCGCTTCCCACGCTGCCTCGGTAATCGCCCGATTGTGAGTCCTGCTGCATGCAAAAGAGTCATGATTACCTGCGATCGTGGAGGCCGACAGTTGGCCTCCTCTGGACTATAAGTACGGAGAGGCGTGAGCCCCTGCAGTCCATCTCTTCTTGCTCTACTCCTTCTTCCTCGCTCCTCCTCCATCTTGATGCCAATGGCACCGATCCACCGGTTCTCAGTCGAGGACAAAGGAAAGCCCCCTCGAGAGGGGCCCGACCCGCTCCCGCTGAAGAAGCGGCCGGTCCCCGGCTGCCGCGACGAGGTTGCTCGGCCGGAGGCGTCGAGGCCTTGGTACGAGCGGCCGCCTCTTGGGTTTCCACTCCCTCTATACGCCCGGGATGAGGGCCCCAGAGAAGAAGACACCGAGCGGCGCCGCCCGCGCCATCGGTGACGCCGACGAGTCACGGCAGTGCGCGTCGTCGCTCCTGGAGTCCATGCCGTGGACTACTCTCGCGAGCTCGTGCTTCACGCCGCCATGCCTCCAAGCTCTTGGATTCGCCTTCCTCCTTCCTTCGCCTTCGAGATGCCGCTGAGGGGGCCTCTTGAGCTCTGGCTGCAGCATGCTGACTGCAGCACCCCCGCGACCGGAGAGGAGGTTGAGGTCATCGCTCCGGGCAAGGTTTACATGACCCGAGGCTGGGGCGAGATCGCCCGGGTCTGCCGAACAGACGGCGCCTTCGTGATTCATTTCGAATACGACAGCGCCTCCTTGATGCTCTTCAAGGCCTTTGACACAGAAGGATGCCGGCTGGAGTGCTGCCCCAGAGAGGGCGGCCGGGGCATCGACGTGGCGAGGGCTAGGCCTGCCACCCGCCTCCTCAGCAACTCCTTTGGCAGCAGTGGAGATGCCGGAGGGTCCAGCGACTCTCCCGAGCTTCTCGTGACTCTGGAGATGAGCGAAGACAGCTATGAGCCCCCGAGCTCGCGCCGTGCCCGGAGCAGAGTTGCTGCATCAGGTCGTCGAAGCGGCTAATCTAGATGGGGTTGGCACCGGCCCCTCGTGGCCCACTGTTGATGATGGCGTCGGACGTGGAGGCACATGTAGTCAGGGCTCCTTAGGATTTGCGTCTTTTGTTTCCTGTGAGGAATTGAGGAAGTACCCCGTGGGGGCATGTAAAGCGTATGTCGTGTCTCTTGTTGATATCATCCTTATTATGATGTGGTGCAAGACGCTTGTCCTGTCTCGGCTCGGTTCCCCCTTTCTAATCTCGCGACGGCTTGATGCTCTATGCTGACAGGTCCCAGTCCCCAGGAAAGCTTCATCCGTCGCTGGTATGCCAGGTCGCGATGCCGTGGTCAAGGCCAGGACGTGAGCGGCCCGAGGTCCAGTAAGAGCCCCTGAGGCGCGATGCTCAGGAGGTCCCCTTTAGCGCTCAAGCAGCCGCCGCTGGGCGAGAAAGGAACACAACGTCGCTGTCACAGAGGCGCATTAAGTGAGGGTTTGGTGTCTCGTCAATTAGCTGTTCTAGGAGCATGACTTATCTCGAGAGCTTGGAGCCGTTCCTTCGCGAGGCACCGGACCTGCGTGCCAACAGCTAGGATGTCGCTGGGTCAGGCCTTCGTGAGGTTCTCCTCCCTTCCCCGCACTCTCCTTCGTGCTCAACGTCCTCAGGTCCCGGCCCTCGAGCGAGCTCAGCCGCTGCTGGTATGCCAGGTTGCGATGCCGTGGACAAGGCTAGGGGGTGAGGGCTGGAGTGCCAGTAAGAGCTCCTGAGTCGCGATGCTCAGGAGCCCCCTTTCAATGCGTGAGCGGATAGCATGGGTAAGAGAGAGAGAGCTCGCGACGCCCCCCATGTTATTCCTTAGGTGGACCCTGTAAACCAACACGAGGGAAACAAGGAGTGCCGTTACGATTGCCGGCCAGCCATTGGTTGCTCCAAGGGAGTGATGAGGGCACTGAGGGCCTGGCGAGGTAGCGCTTTGTGGGGCTGCCGGGGCCAGAGCTCGACCACTCAGATTTGTCAACATTGCAGGGACGGACCCATGCACAAGCGCCGTGCTAGAGTGAACTGCTCCAAAGGTGGGTGTCAATCGAGCAGGCGATTATCACGGGCAGGTTAAGCACGAAGAGCAAATCAGCTTAGATAGATGCAGGAAAGATACATGCCACTAGGCCAGGCCCTAGCATCTTGGGGATGATGCAGCCCCAGGGGCGCCCCCAACAAGGTAAACTAAAGATATAGCAAAGCGGATACATGACGCGGGGACGGACCCACGCGACCTGGGAATGATGCAGCCCTGAGGGCGCTCCCAGCTGAATGAAACTCGAAAGATGTCACCTGATATCATTGCAGAGCGAGTGTTGGAGTAGCTGACGGTGCGCGGTGAAGAAGCCGACCCTCATGAGCCCCTGGAGCCCCGAGCCTCGGGAGGCTCTGGGGGTCCGGGCGGCTCCTCAAGTTCCATCTCCATCTCCACCAGGAACGTGCAGTGCCTGACCTCCTGAGCTTCTAGAATGCTCCTCATTAGGTGCTGGTGAGCAGCAGCCGCATTCGGCAGGCCGAAAGGCATGCAAACGTAGTTGTGCGGTGGAACCTCGCAACGTCCCACGCGCGAAGGCCAGGAACGCTCCTGAGACGCGACTCGGTTGAGCCCTGGGTAGTCGCTGCAGACGCGCAGCCCGCCATCCTTGCCTGGATGGGGAGCTACACCAGGCAGGCGGCGATTGCCACACATGACTCTCGATTCCTGCAGCTCCTGAATGGCCTTGGGGATGAACTCCTGAGGGTTGGGCCCTCCTTGCCTCATGCCTTCCTGAGGGAAAACTGCCGCGAAGCCCGCCTCCATGTGGTGCCCGAGCACCTCCCTCATGATTTTGGCAAAGTCAGAGGCCCTCCAGGGGAGCCCCCAAGCCTTGCCCGAGGAGGGCGCCGGGCGCGCCTTCCTATGCGACGGAGGGAGGCACCTCTTGTACGGGCGCAGATCCTGATGCTGCGCCTCCGGAGATGCCTGCTTCCTGAGGCCTTGAGCTGGGCGATGTCTTCTTCTTCTTGGGAGCTGCCTCAGGAAGGTTCCCGCTCTTGCTGTCAGGGTCCTCAACTGATGCAGCTTGGAAGGCACGCTCGAGAGAGCACACCGCATCCTTGTCTTCGCAGGGGACAGTGATGACTCCGCCGCTTCTCGGCATCTTGAGGACATTGTATCCATGGTGAGTCACTGCCATGAACTTGGCTAGGGAAGGATACCCAAGGATGGCATTGTACGGCAGGCGAATGTGGGCAACGTCGAAGTCGATGAGCTCGGTACGGTAGTTCTTGCGCTGTCCAAAGGTGACAGGGAGGCGGACCTACACTATCGGGATGGTGGAGCCGTCAGTGACTCCTGAGAAAGGCTTGGTTGGCTGAAGCTGATCATATGGCACTTGGAGATTGTTGAACATCTCGACGGACAAAATGTTGAGTCATGCGCCGCCATCAATGAGGGTCCTGGTAACTTGCACATTGCTGATGGCTGGGGAACAAAGCATTGGGAGGACACCGGCTGTAGCCGCACACTTGAGCTGATCCGCTGAGCTGAATGTGATGGCGCACGTGGACCACCTGAGAGGGCGTGTGGCCTCAAGCTTAGGGAGGACTGCATTCACCTCGCGAGCAAACTGCTTGAAGATGCACTGAGAGGCTAGGGCCTGGGCACCGCCTAAGATGCAAGCGATAGCACGTGGCTCCCGGAAGCCTCCAGCCCCCTCGTTCTGATGATGGTCATCATTCCTTCTTGGTGGTGGCGGCAGAGGAGGAAGGCCTGCGTTGCCTTGCGAGCGATCCTCGCGAGGCTGATCCCTCCAAGCCCCCTCGCGAGGCTGGTCCTGCCAGCGGTCCTCGCAAGGTCGGTCACGCCACCCTTGGCAAGGTCCTCGGTCGTCCCATTGTCCTCCACCTCTTCCTCCTCCTTGGCTGTAGCCTCGATCGTCGCGCTTGGGGCGTCGACCGATACGTCCTTCTCGCACAGCCCTGAGCTCTTGGCATTCGTTGGTGTTGTGGGTGTGGAGGTCATGGTACACGCAGTACCGGCTGCCCTTGGACGAGTCCGGCTGGTCCCTGTCGCACTTCATGTCTGGCTCTGCTGCGAGCACAGCTGCTCCTTTGCGCTTCACGTCCTTGGCCTTAGCTTTCTTCTCTTCTGGGTCAGCAGCTGGGAGCTCGAGAAGGGAGAGGCGCCCCTCCTCAGCCCTTGCGCACTTGGTCGCCAGGTTGAACAGCTCCAGAGATATGCACAGATCCTCGTCGATAGCCAGCTCCTCCTTCATCTTGATGTCGCAGACGTCATCAGAGAACGACGAGATGATGGCCTCCTCGGTCACCTTGGGAATCTTGAGGTGAGCGCTGCTGAAGCGCTGGATGTACTTCTACAGGGTCTCTCCAGGTTGCTGCTTGGTGCGGCGCAGGTCACCCATGATTGGGGGACGGTCGCGAGTGCCCTGGAAGTTGGCGATGAAGCGGGTGTGCATCTCGTCCCAAGTTGAGATCGTGCCTGGAGGCAGGTTCAGGAGCCAGGTGCGGGCACCATCCTTGAGTGCCATGGGAAACCAATTCGCCATGACCTTCTCGTCTTCGTTGTCTGCTTTGATGCCCAGCTCGTAGAGCTGCAGGAACTCCGCGGGGTCGGCAGTGCCGTCGTAGCGGGGAGGCAGATCCGGCTTGAACTTGCCCGGCCAGGCGACACTGCGTAGCTCGGTGGTGAAGGGGTGGCAGCTTGCGGTGGCCACCTGAGCTCTTTGCTTCTGTGGGCTTGCTCTCGAGATTCAGCGATGCGCCACCGAGGCGGTGAGTATTGGCGTCTTTGGCGTGGGGATCTGTCATGGCGTGCCGGTGCAGGGAGCACGCGGGCACCTTCTTGGGGACGAGGGATTTCTTGGCAGCTCCTTTCTTGTCGCGCGGGCTCTGGACGTGGTGGGTCTCGTCCAGGGGCCGCACGCCTTGGAGCCAGGGCGCCATCTTGGGAAGGAGGTGGCGGAGGCACCTCCTGAGCTGCATCACCCACGCAGGACGTAGGGCGAGGCAGCGAGAGGGACGGTGCAGGGGAGCCCTCTGCGGCACTGACGAGCTCGGTGATGCGAGCGAGCCACTCCTCGTAGTGGTCGTCGATGGGGCGGTAGTGCAAGAGATCACGTGCCAGGAGCAACGCGGCATGCGCATCCGTGGGAGCACGATGGGCGTCGGACGACGAACCAGCTAGAGTCAGCAACGGAGTGGTGGTGCGGCCTTCTCGCCACACCAAGGGATGCATTGACGACGCCCGCTGCTCGTCCCCCACCGGGCCGGCGGCGGCGTGGGCGGCAGGCAACAGGGAACGACAAGGAGGCCCACCGACGGGAACCGTCTGGGCGACGTGGGCGGCGAGAGCAGCCCGCTGCTCGGCGTGAGCTCGGCGAGCGTCAGCCATTGATGCGACGAATGGTCGAACGCGGCACAGCGGAAGAAAGATTCCGGTGCACCCCTACCTTGCGCACCAAATGTCGGATATCGGGTTCCAACAAAACCCTTAAGGTTCGAACTCTGGGGTGCGCGAAGATCTTTCCCCTACCGATCCACGTCCCAACGCCTCGCTGAGAATCTAAGCTACACGATGAACAACACAAGGGATACAAGGTTTATACTGGTTCAGGCCACCGTTGTGGTGTAATACCCTAATCCAGTGTGTGGTGTGGTGGATTGCCTCAGGGGCTGATGATGAATAGTACAAAGGAAGAACAACCTCACAAGAGGTGTTCTTGGGTTGGTGCGGTGAACTAGTTCGGTGAGTTCGATCGCCTGTAGATCTGATAAGAACTCGATGAGCTGGCCTCTACTGTGGTGGCCATCTCTATATATAGAGGCCCTAATCCTCTTCCCAAATATTGAGCGGGAAGGGTGCCAACAACGGCCATTTTGAAGGGGAACATCTAGTACAAGTTATCCTAACTAAAGTTGGTCTTCGGCTGCCAAAGGCACTAGCGATGACACTGTCTTGGGATCCATGGTGACGTCCGCCCTGCCGCTCTACTGGTCTTGGTCTTGTTGCACTGAAATGGTAACCTTTGCTTGATGCCTTGGTACTCCACGCCTGCGCTTGCCCCCTTTGCACCAAAGAGGAAACAAGGACACTTTGCAGGCCGGCGCCCGCCTGGCGCCCGACTGGTCTCGATTGTCATGGCTTGCGCCATGAGCACCTCACGAGGTACCATTGCCTTGATCTCTCCGCCTCCTCGCGAGCCTGCCTGAAGGCCGTGCCTGAGGAAGCCTTGCGTCGTCCGCCCCGCGAGGCTTGGCCCGTTGCGAGGGTCTTGAGCTTGAGCTGGTGAAGATGGGCCATACTGGGACACCCCTTGAGCCACGCTGCAGGCTGTAGGCAGGCAAGTCTGGGGACCCCCGTTCCAAGAACACTGACAACCATACCATGGTCCACCTTTTGTGATGTCTTCCTGCCGCACAAGAGACAAACATAAATAGTCCGAAGAGTCATGGAGGTGATGTGGAAGGTACTCAACCCATTGATCGCCTGAAGACAAA
This sequence comes from Aegilops speltoides, assembly GCA_021437245.1. Taxonomy (NCBI): domain Eukaryota; kingdom Viridiplantae; phylum Streptophyta; class Magnoliopsida; order Poales; family Poaceae; genus Aegilops; species Aegilops speltoides. The sequence goes on along the minus strand of CM038145.1, from coordinate 257,045,995 downwards.
GGTACTCGAGTGAAGTACAGCCACGGAGCAGGCGCTACATGTCACCCTTTGAGAGGCAGACGGCGACGAGCTTGAGGTGCTTCAGTCGTGGTAGAATAAGAGCGGGCACGTCATTAAGGGGTGGGAAATGGCAGTTACTGAACTTGGCAACGTGCAGCGTGGGCGCGAGGTGGAGTGCGAACACTGGCAGCGACCGCATATGCCCATCATCAAAAGTGAGCTCCTCGAGATGATCTAGGGCGGGGGATCAGAACCAGTCGTCAAGCTTGGCTCGGTCCTTGCCGTTGGAACAGAACTTGCACATTCTAAGGCCTTTGGTTGGGCCAAGGTGAATGCCGAGGATCTTGGAGAACGCATCCGGGCTTTTGCGATAGCCATGGCAGAGCTCGTGGGTGTCGATGAGGTCGAGAGGGCTGGAATTCCATAGGGGGCGACACCGCCGGGAAAGGAGGGTTGTACGCGCCACATATTTCATTGGGAGGAGGGATATGATGACTCTCAACATATCATCGAGGAGGCTGCTGATTAAGTCTAGGCCTGCTGGAGTCGCTTGCGGTTCTAGCTCTCCCCGCCTCCGCTTGTTGGCAGCCCCGTTCTCCACCTCTGGAGTCTCCTTGTTAGCGGCGCTTTTTGATAGAAATGGGAGTACATGGAATATTTAGTTAAAACAGGGCAATAGAAAAGTGTATTGGTAACTAGAAGTTATTAGGTAGGAACATAGTAAGAAAAGGGAACAACAATTGGTTGCTTAAATACTACACAATTCATTTGACATTGCTGGGTAAGTCAACATATGCAGATAGTTGAAAAGAAAACTTACTTCGAACAAAGTCTGGACGGATGATTTTGTCGGGGAAGTTAGCATATATCTCATGACCAGGCCCTTCTATGTGCAGTGCAATTTTAGTGCCAGCTTTCAGTACATAAAACTTTGCAATTTCATTCCAAAAGCCAGTGCCAAAATAGGAGTCACCGCTTTCATCAAGTCTTACAGTAGCAACGATTGTAAATCCATGGTTTGTGTGCAGTATGAAATTCGTGGAGCCTTGATGTATGAAAAGGGAAAAATTGTGCACTACATAATCTGTTGCATAGCGAGGGATGTCCTGTAGAAAATGGTAGGATTGTTAAAGAAAATATGGTAACATGCAAATATGGGCCCAAATGGAAAGAATTGTACAGCAGTTGAAGTCGAAGGACAAAAGTCTATAATTAAACAGATAGGGTAAACATGATGTCATGGAAATATGAGAGCAATCGAAAGAACAATGCATCATTAATTTGCCTAATATAGAAAGAACAGGGGAAAATCCCCTTTGACGCATATGGTGCATGTGGCACCTTTTATCCAAATGTAGCAATATTTAGAATATGTTCAGGAAAGTAGGCCATGCCAACCAATTTAGGGTGAGATTGAACATACCGCGCGCGTCCTCAAGTTATCTGGTACGATGAGATGGAATCTCTGGCGGCGGTCGCCAAGCCCTGAAGTGTCGGTGCACTGTACATTCTATAAATGAAAGAAAACCCTCAAATCAGCTCGAACAAAAATGAATCCATGGCGATTTCCATCGGGTGATTAAAAGAGACAGATGAACTGGGATAAGAGATGAGATAATATCTCGTTAAATTAGTTACCTTGTCGTCCATGAGAAAGAACCCTCAGTACGGCAGATTCCCCAACCGAGCAAAGTTGGGTTGACCGTGAGCAGCGTCGAGAAAATTGATGTCGATAGGCGGGGAAATGCGGTGGGCTTTGCCGGCAGCCTAGCAACGGCGACAGGCGTCGTGCTAAGTGTTTGCCGCCATGATAGGCGGTGCCATGGCATAGACACAGAGGGAGCTTGTGCAGGTGTGAATGGGGAACGAACCGGAGGGGCCGAGGGGGTGGTGGGCGGGGTGAGGGTTTTTGTGACATGGGGATGGTGAGGGTTTTCTTTTTTGTTTTTTGAATTGGGTGGTGAGGGTTTTCTGTCCCACAAAGAATTTTGGGGGCGACGTTTGCTAGAGCGAACCGTGTGTGATTGACGCAGCAGGCAAAATGAAAGTCATTGCACACGGTTCCAATTTTGGGAACCGTGTGCGATTGGTGTACTACCTCCGTCCTGGTTTATTGCTCCCCCATTGTAATTTTTACCAAAATTTGGTGAAATATTTAACATACTCATACATAGATAATAAGCGTACACGTACATAAGCATAGTTCAACCGTCATTAAGCATACTCAAGCGTACATAGTTCGATCCATCCCACATCTCATCTCACATGCGGCCAACACGATCCTGAAGCTTCTCTAGGTACTCGACGTACGCGTCGTGCGCCACCCTGCGAGAATACTTCTGCTTGAATGAGCCAATGGTCCGTCCTCTTGCATGCGCCAGAACACTTAGATACGCGTCATGAATCTTGTGGTTGCAAAATGGGCATCCATAGCTGTCGTTCCAGGTCCTAATACGCCTGTTATGCATTCCCGCATAAAGCTTCCTCAGGATTCGCCTCTTGTACCTCCTCTGGGTATCTTCATCCTCGCTGTCCACATTGTTAGACAGCACCTATACAAATAGTAAAACAAATTTGGCATCAAATCACTGATTACATGCCGTGAAGTGGGATTAGGAATTTATAGCTATTTATTTATACATATCCAGAAATTATGGTTCGATTTTTAAGCACAGTCGTCTATGTACAGACCAATCTTGAAGAAAATAATGGCACAAACATATGTAGGTCATTCAAAATCAATTGTCAAGTCCTGGCTAGGAATTATTAGCACGAACACTAATCCTAGTCGGATTACTAGCAGAAATCATTTGCACAGATGAAACAACTAATCACTTATCACCTATAACATTCAAACAATCAATACACGACACGGATCTAACGAAACTTACTCAGATTTCATGAATTGGGAGAACATAACCACAAGATTTCTATTCCAAAAAGGGGGAGGCAGGAGTAACCAGAGACACCCTATGATCTATTTGACACATAAATGGGTATAGATGACTAACCAGCTGTCCGTCCTTGTTGGAGTCGTCGCCAGAGTGGTCATCGGAGTCGTCGCCGGAGTGGTTGTCGGAGTCGGTGTGGAACTCTTCCTCTGGCTATGGAAGCTCGACACCGTCGACGATGTCAGGGTGCAGCGATAACTCGCCGGTGGTGACGGCAACCTCTGTCTCCATCTCCAAGCCGTGCTCAGGTGCTTTAGCAGCCCCGGCGTCACCACTCCCTCCGATGGGGCGCTTCGGCATCATCCTCATACACTGACCGCATTGAGGACTGAGAGCAGCGTCGAGGATGCAAGAGGAGAGAGAGGATTGTGTGTCCGTAGTGAGGATGGGGGTGCGGCTGCTCGGGCGCACCATTAATATGGAGTAGTGGGAGTTGTGGGAGAGAGGCGGGCGATGGTCAAACCGATGGCTCGCCTCCGGGTGAGCCTGCGCACCGGACTACTGGCATGCCTACCAAAGTTTCACACAGGTACTCGCACGCCTCCCGATGACACTGCGCAGCAAGCACGCCTCCATCAATTCACAGACCTGCACGCACACCTCCCCGCCTGCCTACGCGGCAGACTGCTCGCATGCATCCCATCAACTCACGCCTGCTCGCATGCCACACGGGTTGCGCGGCGGCACGTATATTGTTTTTCTATTTGGATGATTAATGTTGTCGCTTTATTGCTTAACCAAAGCATGGCACGTATCCATTGTTGGTCTAATGCAAACGGTTCGAATAAATAATCCGTTTGGGATATTGGTTCCCAATTATTAATAATCTCCCGTATGTAATTAGATAAAGATTACATCAAAATTGGTCTCAAATTTGACAAAAAAGTACAATGTCACTTTGTATTAGTGTCCATATGACAACACGATAAGTTTCATGAACTTCAAATAAGTTTTGGATGTACTAGAATTTAAAAATCATGATTCTCAATGTTTGAAATTTGTTGCGCGGGGAGTAAGAATGCACCCAGTGAGACACATGTGTTTTTGCAATCCATTTTGGTGCACTGTCACGTGTGCATGTAGCTCAAATTTGATTTTTGCACATTATACCCATAGAAAATCAATCAATCAATGTACTAAAACGTCTCAAAGATCTTTGTGATTTTTTTGAAATTAAAATGTCCCTCCTTTGGTAACATGTATGTTCACCGCGAGATAATTAATTTAACATGCATCATAGTTGCGGTGGATTCACGGTGTGTGTGTGGGTGTGTGTGTGTCTGGGGGTGGCGGGTGGCTCGCAGTACACTACGACTTGTGAGCCACCATGTGGGTTGGCCATTTTGTTAGGCAGGCTGGTGCCACATCAGAGTCGTGAAATCGTTATTTAAAACATTACACAACCCTTTCATACATAAATGTTTTGGCCACATGCAGTCGATGGTTGTCCTACACGACACTCGATACTCGCGTGTGACGATTTCTATGGGCCCGCGAGGTCGTCCTCCATCACTTTGACGAATAGCCGGCAGTGAGGTTAATTTGACCAGCAAGGTAGAATCTTTTTTGTTTGTGTTATGGTGGTATATAGTACGCGTCGAAGAGGTGGGAGGGGACTAGCATATATACTATACGTATGCGTCCGTGAACAAGTACACCTCACTCAGTGTCGGGAATTTTTGGTTACCGAGGCATGTGCCACATCAAAATTGTGAAATTGGTTATTCAAACATCACACAACACCTTTTTGGGCCACATGCATATATATCCTAGATAGGACACTCACATTTGACGCTTCCATCTGCGGGCCCATGAGGCCATCGTTGATGCATGCATGCATGCATGCATCACTTTGACTTACATTGGGAGAGGTTAACTAATTTCACCATCGATGAGGATTCTTTTGGGTTGTACATATATTATGGTAGGAGCATATAGTATGCGGTGAAGAGGGGGGAAGGGGACCATCATATGTAGTATGCTTGATATGAACCTCGCTCTGTGTGGGTTCCTGGTTTACGGTTTTTGAGGCATGTGGCACATCAAAGTTGTGCATTTTGGGTATTCAACATATATATGTTTTGCCCACATGCAAAGCGGTGGTGGTCGTCCTCTCGCACCCACTTAAGCGGTTATCAGCGATATCGATGCTTTCCATCTGTGGGCCCGCTTGGTCCATCACTTCTTTTTGCCTGACAACAAGAGAGGTTAATTTGACTTAGGAGGGGATTATTATTTTTGCTCTGGGATGACATGCATGATACACTTTGAGCACACACACATGCATGTGTACGCATGAATCCCTCCCATAGAGTCGAAGTGGCTAGTACAACGACACCATCATGAACCGATCTCGCTCTGTGTGGGGAGCTAGTGTACGATTTTTGACACATGCGCCAGATCAATGTTGTGTATTCAAACATGCATGCACGCATTACCTCCATACATATGCATGTAGTGGTTGCCTTCGAACGATACACTCCCTTGCGTGGTTATCGGTGACAAGCCTATATATTCGTGGGCCTGCGTGGACATCCATGATGACCTTGACCAACAACAAGATAGGTTACCATGGCGGATTCTTCATTTGGTTCGTGTTATCGTAGTATAGGTCATGGTGAGATTCAGACCTAATTAAGTTTGAGCACATATAGTATGCACGCATTCATGCATATATGAATCCCCATCGTTGGCTTGAAGTGTGGTGTAACATACATATGCATCATCAACCTAACCCTCTCTCAGTGTGGGTATTTCTAGTTCAAAATCACGGTGCCACATCAAAGTTGTTCATTGTTACTCAAAAACACACCTCTCCATGCATATGTTTGGGCCACACGCATGCAGTGGTTGTCTTCGGGGACTAGCTACTTGCGTGATTATTGGCGGGCTAGCCCATCTCCGGGGTCGCATGGACGGCCATCACTTTGACCAACAACAAGAAAGAGGTTGTACGACCATGGTGTGGATTATTCTTGGTCCGTTTTACGATCCATCTTGGTGAGATATATGCCTCTCTGGCCCGCCGACTAAAAGTGTGTGTGGGGGGAGGGTTGCTACATATCGCACTTTGCTAGGTGAACCTCGGTTGGGGGGCATGCATTCATAAGCAATTAGGATTCCTTCATTGGCGACACAAGGGGGGTGGGGCTGCTAGCTACTTTTGCACTTTGCTAGGTGAACCTCGTTTGGGGAGGGTCATGCTCATAGCTTAGGATTCCCTTCATGCCGACACGAGGGGGGCTGCTAGCTACTTCGCACTTTTCTATCGGTTGTGGGGGGGCATGTGCATTCATAGCTTAGGGTTCCCTTCGTGCCGACACGAGGGAGGGGTAGCTGCTAGCTACTTCGCACTTTGCTAGGGTGAACCTCGGTTGGGGGGGGGAGGGCATGCATTCATAGCTTAGGATTCCCTTCGTGCCGACATGAGGGAGGGGGTCTGCTAGCTACTTCGCACTTTGCTAGGTGAACCTTGGTTGGGGGGGGGCATGTGCATTCATAGCTTAGGATTCCCTTCGTGCCGACACGAGGGAGGGGTGGGTGCTAGCTACTTTGCACTTTACTAGGGTGAACCTCGGTTGGGGGGAGCGCATGCATTCATAGCTCATCTAGGATTCCCTTCGTGCCGACACGAGGGAGGGGGGCTGCTAGCTACTTCGTAATTTGCTAGGTGAACCTTGGTTGGGGGGGGCATGCATTCATAGCATAGGAATCCCTTCATGCCGACACGAGGGAGGGTGGCTGCTAGCTCTACTTCACACTTTGCTAGGTGAACCTCGGTTGGGGGGCATGCATTCATAGCTTAGGATTCCCTTCGTGCCAACATGAGGGAGGGGGCTGCTAGCTACTTCGCACTTTGCTACGCTGAACCTCGGTTGGGGGGCATGCATTCATATATAGCTTAGGATTCCCTTCGTGCCGACACAAGGGAGGAGGGGGGCGCTAGCTACTTCACACTTTGCTAGGTGAACCTCGGTTGAGGGGGGGCATGCATTCATAGCTTAGGATTCCCTTCGTGCCGACCTAAGGGGTGGGGGTGGGGGCAAGCAATACCGTATGCTTTGCGAGAGAGGTGCCACATCGAAGTTGCATTTGGTATTTGAAAATGAAACCACCCTTTTGATACATAAATTTGGTCCACATGCAAGTGTGTTCGTGTTCTGACCCTCTCCCGCGTCATTTTTTGCCAAATTTATGAACATTAGACAAGTCGAATGACGCAACACACACGATTCACTCAAACTAACCGTGTGCCACGTCGGTGCATCTGTCACGCACACATCCGCATAGTACATTGGGCTCCACGAGGCTCTCCCTCTCAAAAATTTATCTGCCCATTTTTCTGTTTCCTAGCACACGGTTGTTATCTTCGGACCATGTGTGATGTTTCTTGTTCCCAATCTCGCCTGCATCGAAAATATCTGCCCGCCTCGAGAGTTTTTCTGTTTCATAACACACGGTTGTTATCTCCGTACCGTGTGCGATGCACTATCATCAAAATTTTCAATAGCCTGGCATTTCACTCCCGCGTTTGACTCCCGTGTAGTAAAATTTCCAGTACCAGTGTCATTTCCTCAAACAGCCCCCCTCCACACACACACACACGCACACACACACACACCAAAACCTCCTCGGGCGTGCGCCCACACACACACACAGACACACACACACACACACACACACACACACACACACACACCCTCCCTCCCTCGCTTGAAACCCTAGCAAAGTCACCCCCGCCGCCGCCGCAAGGCCTCATTGTCAACATCTGCCGGTTTGCCCATGTAGCTTACCCACCGATCTCCATACCCAGGCCGCCCTGAGTTTCTTAGATGATGCCTGCCAAACACCCCTTTCCCACAGATCCCCATCCCCATCCCCCACTCCTGAGCGTCGCATCCTAAGCCCGGCTACACTTCCCATGGACCTCGAGGAGCGACTGGCCCAAAAGAGGTATATAGCGGTCTCTTCGCCCGACGTCGCTGAGGAAGCTGACAACCATTACTGGAGGCAAGCACTCAAGCAGCGGGCTAGAGTATGCGGGCATGTCTCGTCCGTCGACTACGTCATCGAGGTCATCGACAGCGATGCCCTGAGGCGGGTTGTGTCACAGGTTAAGTGGCCCAACCCCAACCCCTCGGGTTCAACCGCCGTTGATCTCATCCATGGCCCCGCCGCTGATCTCCTCTGGCTCGCTGTCAACAATTTGCCATTCTACATCACCATCGAGCCCCTTTTGTCATTTCTGAAGGACATGTTCCACGTCACTGGCTTGGGATCCACAGCTTCCAAGTCAGACCTCATCGGCGGCGACCATGAGGAGGGCACCCTCTTCGGCTCTTCCAAGGGGAAAGAGTCCATCTACTCTTCCAAGGGGAAAGCACCCGTTTGCGACACCAGGGAGGGCACCCTACAACTGTGCTCTTCCAAGGGGAAGGAGCCCATCCACGACAACATGGAGCGCATCCAGGGTCCATGCTCTTCCCACGGGAACAAGCCCATCTGTGACAAGTGAGGAAACCCATGATTTGTTTATTTCAGTTGTTCACAATGTGATGCTCTATATGTGCAATTATTTACTATGCAGTACATTTCATCAATCTAGTTTTAAACATACCGATAGGAATGCATATATTTGCTTGCTCTTAAGCCTGTTATAGCTAGCATATGCCTCTTCTAAAGTTTTTTGATTGTTCGGTTGTTTGTAGTTAGCATATGTTCAGTTTCAAATGCTATCTTTGGTTGTTCGTAGTATTCCTTGTTTATTCCAGTTATTCACAACGTGATGTTCTATATGTGCAACTATGAACTATGCAGTTTAATTTCATCAGTACCAGTTTCAACAATACCACTATGAATGACTACATTTCGTTGCTACATCTTGTAGTTAACACGCCTTTCCATTTTTATTTAACCATAACCAGTGTACTTAGACCAGCACAATACCAGTTTGAATGACCATGCTTGCTTGTTGTTAAATGTTAGGGGTGTTGCAGTTAGCACACCTTTCCACTTGTGTTGCTTTACTAGCATGCTTAAACCTGCACACTAAAGCTATATTTTGGAGATTATTTTGTCTGCCATGTGTAATTTTGGTTGATGTTTAGCCTGTTGTGCTTAACATGCTTCTTGATGTACCTACACAGGATAATTTTGGGAACGACTGCTGTTTTCCATCAAGGTTAGTTTCATCCCATGGCTTATATCTGCTCATTGCTCAGGATATCGGTAGCTGGTACCATATAGGTCGGCTGCTGATAAGGGACTAATCGGTGAATCGGACTTTTAGCTGAATATATCTGCAACCCATTTTTCCTTAGGTTAACTAGGGCAATATGTAATATATCTGAGGCTACATAGCAACATGCACTGTACTTAATGTCTAAATATGCAATCCTAGGCTACATAGCAAAAAGGAAGAGTGTTACATTAATGTTCTAATGATGTCTAGATATATGTAGAAGAGCAGCAGCAGAAACAACAACAACACAACCCTGTTTGGATACTCAACTTAGCTAGAGGTTAGAGTTGGTTTCTAGCTCATCACTAACCCTGAACTAACTCCATCCAAAGAGTTGTTTGGACGACAGGGTTAGATTGACAATAAATGCACTAGGAGAACTAGCTCCAATTAGCACCTCTTGGGTTGGATACTAGTTTTTTTGGGTGGGTTATAGATGTAACTAGCTCAAACTAGCTCTCATGTTTAGATATACTTTAGGGCTATTTGATCCCGAACTAGCTCAAACTAACTATAACCCGTGGATACAGCAGCAGATAATTTGTAAGAATGAACTAAACTCCTTCCGACCCATAATATAAGATGTTAATTCATCTAATATGTGAGTATATTGGATGTTATAAGATACTCCCTCTGTTCCTAAATATTTATCTTTTTAGAGATTTCAAATGGACTACCACATATGGATGTATATAGACATATTATAAAAGAGTGTTCTACTACATCATTGTGCAATTGCTGTTTAGCTTCTAATATTAACTTGGTGCTTTTAGGTACATATGTCATTGGTAAGGATCCGCGTTTTGACCATTTCTGTGTATGGGGCAATGAGATATCGATGAACCAGCATCAAGTGAGGAAGCTGATAAAGATTGTTAGTAAAATGGGTCCAAAGATGGCAATTAAACTATTTGCTTACACTTTATCCAAGACAACAGCGAACTGCAGGATGGTAAGTAAGAACTATGCAGCCTTCTTTTTATTGCCCATAATGAGTTGTGTTAGATGACAATGTCTAAATATTTTTCCTTTGCAGTGGTTGCCAAAGCAGTTTACTCAAGATTACCTCTCAAACTACATGATTCATGGGCATGCAAAGGTTAAAGTATTTCTACCAGGACATGATAATTATCTAGATGTTTTCATGAAGACCGTGAAGGATGGGCGGTCGGGCATCACAAGGGGTTGGACTAGAGTCGTGCGTGCCTTCTGCATGGAGGAGGGCACACTATGGGTATTCCGCTTCACCTTGTTCAGCAACCAGAATATATTTCGCCTCTTTCTTTACCGTCTTTAATAGTACAAGTATACAACCGTGGTTCATCATTCTTTATTTGGTTCTTATGTAATTCTTGAACATATGTACCTATGAATCGAATAATGCATTGGTTGTTTGAACCTGATGGATATGAAAAAAGCTATAGCATACCTTCAAATTCAAATCCAAATCCGGTACAATTTGGAAAAACAACAATTAAATTATGACACACACGGTTGGTAAAACACAAACGTTTGCGATATGCACCATAATCGGAGACGGTTCATAGAGAGGAAACGTGTGCGAGCATGCACACAGTTGCCGTTTGCATAGCATGTGCGATGTCAGACAATATCACAAACGGTGCGGGCAAACTAAACGTTTGTGTTAGTTGCCTTATCGTACACGGTTCATGAACTGTTTCTGATGAAGTATGCATCATATACATTGCACCATAGAATAGCATGTGCGATAGTTGTCGTGTATGAAGATTTTACAACATTTCGTAATCCTGTCCGACAGTCATACAACGATTAGCTAATCTTCTTAATGGTGAACCATTTGTGATGGGCCACACATCATACACATTCTATAATAGTGAACCGTTTCTGATGGGCCCCGCATCATAAACGTAGCACCACAGAATACCGACTGCGATGGCGCTGCGAGCAGAAATGAGTAGGAGTACTGTAGGGGCCCTATCCCCGACGGTTTCTTTGTCGTTTGGGAAGGACCCCCCCTATCTCCCACACTCACTTGGCAACGGTTCCAAATGCCGTCACGGAAAGGGGTTTTAAGCCGTTTGTTTAGGACCGACACCCACCAATGTATGCTTGCGGGAGGGTTAATCATAAGTAGGAGGTTTGTTCAAGTAAGAACATCACCTAAGCACAGGTCCACCCACATATCAAATTATCAAAGTTCCGAACACAAATCAAACCAACATGGTGAAAGTGACTAGATGAAAATCCCGTGTACCATCAAGAATGCTTTGCTTATCATAAGAGACCGTTTTGGCCTGTCCTTTGCCTCAAAAGGATTGGGATACCTTGCTGCACTTTTGCTACTATTATCGTTACTTGTTCGTTACAAATTATCTTGCCATCAAACTACTCTGCTACTTACAATTTTAGCACTTGCAGACATTACCTTGCTGAAAACCACTTGTCATTTCCTTCTGCTCCTCACTGGGTTCGACACTCTTACTTATCTAAAAGAGCTACAATTTATCCCCTATACTTGTGGGTCATCAAGGCTATTTTTTGGCGCTGTTGTCGGGGAATGAAGCACCTTTGGTAAGGAAACATTTATATAGTGTGCTGAAATTTATTGTCACGTGTTACTATGGAAAACTATCCTTTGAGGGGTTTCTTCGGGGTATGTTCATCTCAAACGAAACTACAATTAGCTACCCCTAAACCTACTGCACCTACTAAAATATTTAATATGAAATTCCTTCGGGTATGATAGAGAAACCGCTAGCTAATCCTTATGCAGGAGATGGAACCGGACATCCTGATATGCACTTGATATATGTGGATCAAATTTGTGGATTGTTCAAGCTTCCAGGTTTACTCGAAGATGAAGTTAATTATGAAGAAAATTTTCCCTTTATCTTTGAGCGGAAAAGCATTGGCATGGTATAGGCTATGCGATGATATTGGATCCTGGAATCAGAATCGATTGAAATTGGAGTTCCATCAAAAAAATTACCCTATGCATCCTGTTCATTGTGATCGGAAGTATATATATAATTTTGGGCCTCGCGAAGGAGAAAGTGTCGCTCTAGCTTGGGGAGGCTTAAGTCAATGTTATATTCATGCCCCAATCATGAGCTCTCAAGAGAAATTATTATCCAGATTTTTATGCTCGACTTTCTCGTAATGATCAAACCATGCTTGTTACTTCTTGTGCTAGTTCTTTTATAAAGAAGACTATTGAATTCCGGTGAGATCTTTTGGAAAGAATTAAACACAACTCTGAATATTGGGAACTCGACGAAGGTAAAGAGTCAGGTATTAAACTTAAGTATGATTGTGTTAAATCTTTTATGAATATCGATGCTTTTCAAAAGTTTAGCACTAAATATGGACTTGACTCTGAGATAGTAGCCTCCTTTTGTGAATATCACCCACCTATTAAAGAAGAAATTAAAGAACCGGTACGAGTTAAAGAAGAAACAATACTTTACAATGTTGATCTAGTTGTTCCTCCTGCTTATATTGAGAAACCACCTTTGCCTGTTAGGATAAAGGAACATGCTAAAGTTTAAACTATGGTCAACAAAAGCTACATTAGAACACCTAAACCCGATGAACAAATTAAGGTAGAACCTAGTATTGCTATGGTTAAGGATCTCTTGGAAGAAAATGTAGATGGGCATGTTATTTACTTATGCGAAGAAGCTGCTAGAATTGTCAAACCTGATAAAAAAGATAAACATAGACCTGTTGCTGGCATGCCCATTGTCTCAGTTAAAATAGGAGATCACTGTTATCATGGTTTATGTGACATAGGTGCTAGCATGACTGCTATTCCTTACTCCTTATATCAAGAAATTATGAATGACATAGCACTCGCAGAGATAGAAGACATAGATGTCACTGTTAAACTTGCTAATAGAGACACCATATCACCAACTGGGATTGTTAGAGATGTTGAAGTCTTGTGTGGGAAAATAAAGTACCCTACTGATTTTCTTGTTCTTGGTTCCCCACAAGATGGAGTTTGTCCCATTATCTTTGGTAGACCTTTCTTGAACACCGTGAATGCTAGAATAGACTATGAGAAACAAAATGTCGGTGTTAGTTTTGGTGATGAGTCTCATGAGTTTATTTGTTCCAAGTTTAATAGAAAGCTACATGAAAAAGAATTGCCTAGTGAGGATGAAATAATCGGTCTTGCTTCTATTACTGTACCACCTACTGATCCTTGAGAACAATATTTGCTAGACCATGAAAATGATTTACATATGCATGAAAGAAAGAAATAGATCAGATTTTCTTTGAACAATGTCCTCTGCTTAAACACAGTTTTCCTATTGAAGCTCTAGGAGGTCCTCCTCCACCTAAAGGTGATCCTGTGTTTGAATTAAAACAATTGCCAGACACTTTGAAATATGCTTATCTTGATGAAAATAAGATATATCCTGTTATTATTAGTGCTAACCTTTCAGAACATGAAGAAGAAAGATTGTTGAAAGTTCTAAGGAAGCACCGAGCTGCTATTGGATATACTCTTGATGATTTAAAGGGCATTAGTCCCACTCTATGTCATCACAAAATTAATATGGAACCTGATGCTAAACCCGTTGTTGATCACCAACGTCGGTTAAATCCGAAAATGAAGGAAGTGGTAGGAACGGAAATCTTAAAACTTCTGGAAGCAGGTATAATCTATCCCATAGTTGATAGTAGATGGGTAAGTCGTGTTCATTGTGTCCCTAAGGAAGGAGGTATTACTGTTGTTCCTAATGATAAGAATGAACTTATTCCACAAATAATTGTTAGAGGCTATAGAATGGTAATTGATTTTAGAAAATTAAACAAAGGAACTATAATAGATCATTACCCTTTGCCTTTTATTGCTCAAATGCTAGAATGATTATCTAAGCATACACATTTTTGCTTCCTTGATGGATATTCTGGCTTTTCACAAATGCTTGTTTCTCAACCTGATCAAGAAAAGACCACTTTTACTTGTCCCTTCGGGACTTATGCTTATAGACGTTTGCCTTTCAATTTACGCAATGCACCTGCTACCTTTAGTAGATGTATGACTGCTATATTCTCTGACTTTTGAGAAAAGATTGTTGAGGTTTTCATGTATGATTCCTCTGTTTATGGGAAGTCTTTTGATGATTGTTTAAACAATCTTGACCGAGTTTTGCAAAGATGCGAGCAAACAAATCTTTTCTTGAATTGGGAAAAGTGCCACTTTATGGTTAATGAAGGTATTGTCTTGGGCCATAAAATTTCTGAAAGAGGTATTGAAGTGGACAAAGCTAAGGTTGATGCAATTGAGAAAATGCCATACCCTAAAGATATCAAAGGTATTCATAGTTTCCTATGTCATGCTAGTTTCTATAGGAGATTTATCAAAGACTTTTCTAAAATTTCTAGGCCTCTTATGAATCTTTTGCAAAAGGATATTCCTTTTGTTTTTGATGATGACTGTTTAGAAGCCTTTAAAACACTCAAGAAAGCCTTAATTTCTGCACCTATTGTTCAACCACCTGATTGGAACTTGCCTTTTGAAATTATGTGTGATGCTAGTGATTATGCTGTTGGTGCTATTCTAGGACAAAGAGTTGATAAGAAACTGAATGTTATTCATTTTGCTAGTAAAACTCTAGACAGTGCTCAAAAAAAATTATGCTACTACTGAAAAAGAATTCTTAGCAGTGGTGTTTGCTTGTGATAAATTTAGATCTTACATTGTTGATTCAAAAGTTATTGTGCACACCGATCATGCTACTATTAAATATCTTACGAAAAAGAACGATGCTAAACCTAGACTTATTCGATGGGTTCTCTTGCTACAAGAATTTGATTTACATATCACTGATAGAAAAGGAGCTGAGAACCCCGAAGCTGATAACTTGTCTAGGCTTGAAAATGTGCCTAATGACCCACTACGTATTGATGATAGTTTTCCTGATGAGCAGTTAGCTGCAATGAATGTTGCTCATAACACTCCTTGGTATGCTGACTATGCTAATTACATTGTTGCTAAATATTTACCACCTAGCTTTACATACCAACAAAAGAAAAAAAATCTTTTATGATTTAAGACATTACTTTTGGGATGACCCACATCTTTATAAAGAAGGAGTAGATGGTATTATTAGACGTTGTGTACCTGAGCATGAACAAGGACAAATCGTACAGGAATGTCATTCCGAAGCTTCTGGAGAATATCATTTTGGAGATAGAGCTGCTCATAAGGTATTGCAATCTAGATTTTATTGGCCTACTCTCTTCAAGGATGCCCGTAAGTTCGTCTTATCTTCTGATGAATGCCAAATAATAGGTAATATCAGGATGCATCAATAATGCCTATGAATTACTCACTTGTTGTTGAACCATTTGATGTTTGGGGATTTTATTACATGGGACCTTTTCCTTCCTCTAATGGGTATACACATATTCTGGTTGCTGTTGATTATGTTACTAATTGGGTAGAAGCTATTCCAACCAGTAGTGCTGACCAAAACACCTCTATTAAAATGCTTAAGGAAGTTATTTTCCCAAGGTTTGGAGTCCCTAGATACTTAATGACTGATGGTGGTTCACACTTTATTCATGGTGCTTTTCGTAAAATGCTTGCCAAGTATGATGTTAACCATAGAATTGCATCACCTTATCATCCTCGGTCTAGTGGTCAAGTGGAACTTAGAAATTGAGAAATAAAATTAATTTTGCAAAAAACTGTCAATAGGTCCCGGAAGAATTGGTCTAATAAATTAGATGATGCACTTTGGGCTTATAGAACAACATATAAAAATCCTATGGGTATGTATCCTTATAAAATGTTCTATGGAAAAGCTTCTCATTTGCCTCTTGAGTTAGAACATAAAGCATATTGGGCAATCAAAGAACTCAACTTTGACTTCAAACTTGCATGACAAAAGAGGTTATTTGATATGAGCTCATTAGATGAATGGAGAACCCAAGCTTATGAAAATGCAAAATTATTCAAAGAAAAAGTTAAAAGATGGCATGATAAAAGAATTCAAAAGCGTGAGTTTAAAGTTGGAGAATATGTTCTTTTGTACAACTCTCGCTTCAGATTCTTTGCAAGAAAATTCCTCTCAAAATGGGAAGGCCCTTATGTCATCGAGGAGGTTTATCGTTCTGGAGCTATTAAAATAAATAATGCTGAAGGTACTAACCCAAAGGTTGTTAACGGGCAACGAATAAAACATTATATCTCGGGTACGCCCATTAAGGTAGAAAGTAATATTATCCAAACTTTGAGCCGGAAGAACACATAAAAGAGTCCTTCCAGAGCACTCTAGAATCATGAAAATAAGGAGGTACGTGCTACGGTAAGTAAACGGACTCCGAAAAATCCGCAAAAATATTTTTTGTCAGTTTTGGAATATTTAGAACAATAGGAAAATAAGACACTTCCAGGAAGCGTACCCTGGTGGGCACAAGACACGAGGGCGCGCCCAGGTGGGTTGTGCCCACCTGGGGTACCTCCCGGACTCCGTTTTTCAACAACTTTCTTGTTTCGCAAGATAAAAAATCTTTATATACCCCCTGAACCTGTTGATCACCGTATCGAGAAATCTTTTGTTTTCTTTTCCTTGTTGTTTTCTATCAGATCCCATCTACCATGGCTGCTTCAAGCTCCTCCAAGGACAAGTTCTTGAAGAACGTCATCAACCCATATCTGTGGGAGGTGGTGCAACACCCCAAGCCATCCAGATGCATGAGGGAGTGCTTCACATCCGCGATGTGCAAGGTCCCAAGGGAATGGGAACCATGCAGGCCAGGCTTGAAGCTATGGAACAAGAGGTCTTTTGGTGCAAGGGGATGGTGGAGCATGGACTCAATGCCAATCACCTCATGATCACGGACCTCTCCCGTGATCTCAAGGTGGATGGCAAGCCCATGAAGGACATCGTCTTCACCCTCAACGAGCAAATCAACTTCCTCCAAAGCCAGATCTATGACCTCCAAAACCAAGTCTTTGAATATGAGGAAAGGTTTAAAGATATGAGTTTGGATGCTAGTTGCAGGACCCGTGAGACTCACTCCTCCTCTTATGAGGTGGACCATTGCCATGGAAATCTGAGGACAAGATCTCTTCATCACCACCACCTTCTTCTTCATCACCAAAAGAGAACTGAGTATCGGGTCTGGGCAATCCCCTTGGCTTCCGCCAAGCTTGGGGGAGGTGCCCCAGTATCGTTTCATCTCCACTATCTTTTGCCTTTACTTATTTTAGTTTGGTCTTTTACTTTAGATGAATAAAAGTTTAGTTTGATCCTTTCTTTTCAAGAGTTTGCTTAGTGATCTATCCCTGTAACTGTGTGCGAGATATATAATAAAGTTTCGTTTGAGTTTTTGATTTCTTTATTTTCATGTTGCAAATAAAAAGAAAGAAATTAAATGAAAAGAAAGGAAGTAAATAAAAGAAAGGAAATAAATGAAGAAAAGATCATATGCTAATCTTATGGTAGGTGATGACACCACATAAGTAGAAATACTACTTGTCCATCAAAAAACTCTTAAACCCAAATCTTATTTCCAAGAGTCCACCATACCTACCTAGGGATTGAGCAAGATCCCTCAAGTAAGTTCTCATCCGTGCAAAAAGGCAGTAAAAATTGCTTCTAAAAGTGTAAGATCATTTATTGTATGAGAAAATTGAGCATTGCACGAACTTTGATAGTGAATAATAAAAGCGACAGATTGCATAATAAAGGTCACTATCACAAGGGGCCATGCAACGTGACGTTCTTTTGCACCAAGGGGTTGAGCATACAAACAAATAAGCGCATTGCAACCTCTGCTTCTTTTACTTTTATGTATTTACTTTTATGCAAAGAGTCAAAGTTTTCTCTCTATTCCTTTTTATTTTCTCCTTTGGCAAGCATCATGTGGTGAGGAAAGATCTAGGCACATATGTACAGTTGAATATAGATAGCATGAGTTACTATTGTTGACATCACCCTTGAGGTGAGTACGTTGGGATTTGAAACTACAAGCCCCTATATTTCTATGTGTCTGGTTGAAATGTTTTGCTCATGTGTACGCGGTGAGTGTTAGCAATCATGGAAGACTATATGATGGTTGAGTATGTGGACTTACCTAAAGGCTCTGATACATGACCCATCCTGAAAAGATGATGAATTGCAGTTGCAAAGTTTACTGAGAACATAGTTTATTGCCTTCTAATAGAGTTTTTGCTTTATACTTCAATAGTGTGATGAATTGTCACTTATTCATGAGAAGTCTATGATAAAAGTTCTATGATAAGAGTCTTATATTTAAGTTTGTTGTTGTTATAATAATCAACATGATGCTTCTATGTCCGTATTTTGTTTTTATCGACACCTCTCTCTCTCTAAGCATGTTGACATGTTTTTCGATTTTGGTTTTTGCTTGAGGACAAGCGAGGTCTAAGCTTGGGGGAGTCGATACGTCCATTTTGCATCATGTTTTCTTACAGTTATTTATGATGTTTTTATACATAATAATGCTTGTTGGAGGAATTCTAATGCCTTTTCTCTCATAATATGCAAGGTATACACAAAGTGGGAGAATTCCGGCAGCTGGAAATCTGGACCTAGAAAAGCTACGTCAGGCTATCTATCCTGCACAACTCCAAACAAGCTGAAGCTTCACGGAGAATTTTTATGGAATATATGAGGAATATTGGAGCAAATAAGTACCAGAGGAGGCCCTCCAGGTGGGCACAACCCACCTGGGAGCACTAGGGAGCCCAAGCGCGCCCTGGTGGGTTATGCTCACCCAGGCCCGTCGGCGTTCTGGGAACGGGGGTCCCCAGACTTGCCTACCTGCGGCCTGCAACGTGGCTCAGCCAGTGGCCCGGTACGGCCCGTCTTCATCAAACAAATGCTCAAGACCCTCGCGAGGGGCCAAGCCTCGCGGGGCAGACGACGTAGGGCCTCCTCAGGGGCGGGCTCACCAGGCAGGCTCGCAAGGAGGCGGAGAGATCAAGGCGAGGGGTGCCTCGCGAGGTGCTCATGACGCAAGCCATGAAGTTCAAGACCAAGCGGGCGCCAGCCTGCGCAGTGTCCTCGTTTCCTCTTTGGTGCAAAGGGGGCGAGCGTAGGCGCGGAGTACCGAGGCATCAGGAAAAGGTTTCCATATCGGTGCAATGAGACCAAGACCAGCAGAGCGGCAGGACGGATGTCATCATGGAGCCCAAGACGGTGTCACCACCAGTGCCTTTGGCAGTCGAAGACCACCTTTAGTCACGATAGCTTGTACTAGCTGTCCCCTTTCAAAATGGCCGTTGGTGGCTCCCTTCCCGCTCAATATTTGGGAAGAGGACCGGGGCCTCTATAAATAAGGGCTAGCCACCACAGTAGAGGGCAATGAGATCTAGAGCCAAGAGAGACGGATAGTCTCCTCTCCAAACACACCACCACAAGAACACCTCTCCTCGCGAGGTTGTTCTTCCTCTGTACTGTTCATCATCAGCCCAAGAGGTAATCCACCACACCACACACTGGGTTAGGGTATTACACCACAACGGTGGCCCGAACAAGTATAAACCTCGTGTCTCTTGTGTTGTTCATCGTGCTAGCTAGAAATCGCGGCCAGGTTGTGGGCGTGTTTCGGTAGGGAGAAGATCTTCGTGCGCACCCTAGAGTTCGAACCTTAAGGGTTTTGTCGGAACCCGATATCCGACATTTGGTGCGCTAGGTAGGGGTGCGCCGAAACCTTTTCTCCACTGATCTGCGTCCCATCGCTTCGTCGCATCCATGACAGACGCTCGCCAAGCTCGCGTCGAGCGCCGATCTGCTCTTGCCGCCCGCGTCGCCCAGATGGCTCCCGTCTGTGGGCCTCCTCATCGTTCTCCATCGCCTGCCACCAACGCTGCCACCGGCCCGGCGGGGAACGAGCAGCAAGAATCTTCGCTCCACCCTTCGATGCGGCAGGAAGGCCGCACCACCACTCCATCGCTGACCCCAGCAGGTTCGTCGTCTCACGCTCGTCGCGCCCCCACAGACGTGCAGACCGTGCTGCTTCTGGCACGTGAGCTCGTGCATTACCGCCCCGTCGACTACCTCTACGAAGAATGGCTCGCTCGCATCACTGAGCTCGTCAGCCCCGCAGGGGGCTCTCCCGCGCTGTCCCTCTCGCTGCCTCGCCCTCCGTCATGCATGGGCGACGCGGCTCAAGGAGTACCTCCGCCGCATCCTCCCCAAGAAGGCACCCTGGCTCCAAGGCGCGCGGCCCCTGGACGTGACCCACCGCGTCTGGCGCCCGCGCGGCAAGAAAGAAGCTGCCAAGAAATCCCTCAGCCTCAGGGAGGCGCTCACATGCTCCCTGCACCAGCATGGCAAGACCGCATCCCTGCACCAGCACGTCAAGACCCCGTGCTGCCCCTGGCAGCGGTGCGTGGGAACCATCAAGAGCAAGCCCGCGTCTGCAAAGGGCTCTGGTGGCCACCGCAGGTTGCCGTGCCTTCACCACCAAGCTGCGTAGCATCGCCTGGCCGGGCAAGTTCAAGACGGACCTGTCTCCTCGCTATGACGGTACTGCCGACCCTACACAGTTCCTGCAGCTCTACGAACTGGGCATCGAGGCGGCCAATGGAGACGAAAAGGTCATGGAAAACTGGTTTCCCATGGCACTCAAGGATGGCGCCCGCACCTGGCTCCCGGCTCGATCTCCTTTTGGGACGAGATGCACATCCGTTTCATCGCCAACTTCCAGGGCACTCGCGACCGCCCTCTGGCCGCGGGTGACTTGCGCCCCATCAAGCAGCAGCATGGAGAGACCCTACAGAAGTACATCCAGCGCTTCAACAGTGCCCGCCTCAAGATCCCCAAGGTGACGGACGAGGCCATCATCTCACCGTTCTCTGATGGCGTCCGCGACGTCAAGATGAAGGAGGAGCTCGCCATTCACGAGGATCTGTGCACATCCCTGGAGCTGTTCAACCCGGTGACCAAGTGCGCAAAAGCTGAGGAGGGGTGCCTCTCCCTTCTCGAGCTTCCAGCTGCTGACCCAGAAGAGAAGAAGGCCAAGGCCAAGGATGTGAAGCACAAAGGACCAGTCATACTCGCAGCAAAACCAGACACGAAGCACGGCAGGGACCAGCCGGAGTCGTCCAAGGGTAGCCAATTCTGCGCCTACCACAACCTCCACACCCACAACACCAACGAATGCCAGGAGCTCAGGGCCGTTCGAGAAGGACGCTTCGGTCGACGCCCTGAGCGCAACGACTGGGGCTACAACCGAGGAGGAGGACGAGGTGGAGGACGATGGGACGACCGAGGCCCTCGCCAAGAGTGGCGTGACCGACCTCGCGAGGATCGCTAGTAGGACCAGCCTCGCGAGGGAGCCAGGGGGATCAGCCTCGCGAGGACCGCACGCAGGGCAACGCAGGCCTTCCTCCTCTACCGCCACCGCCAAGAAGGAATGATGACCACCACCAGGACGAGAGGGCTGGGGGCTTCCAGGAGACACAGGTTATTGCTTGCATCTTGGGCGGTGCCCAGGCCCCAGCTTCTCAGTGCATCTTCAAGCAGTTTGCTCGCGAGGTGAATGCGGTCCTCCCCAAGCTCGAGGCCACGAGCCCTCTCAGGTGGTCCAATTGCGCCATCACTTTCAGCTCAGCATACCAACTCAAGTGTGCGGCTACCGCTGGCGTCCTCCCAATGTTTTGTTCCCCAGTCATCAGCAACATGCAAGTTACGAGGACCCTCATTGATGGCGGCGCAGGGCTCAATGTTCTATCCGTCGAGATGTTCAACAACCTTCAAGTGCCATATGATCAACTTCAGCCTACCAAGCCTTTCTCAGGAGTTACTGACTGCTCCACCACCCCGATAGGACAGGTCCGCCTCCCTGTCACCTTCGGACAGCGCAACAACTACCACACTGAGCTCATCGACTTCGACGTAGCCCACATCCACCTGCCATACAATGCCATCCTCGGGTATCCGGCCCTGGCCAAGTTCATGGCGGTGACCCACGCTGGTTACAATGTCCTCAAGATGTCAGGAAGCGGCAGAATCATCACATTCCCCTGCGAGGAGAAAGATGTGGTGTGCTCCCTTGAGCGCGCCTTCCAAGCTGCATCAATCGAGGACCCGGACAGCAAGGGCGGGAACCCTCCTGAGGCTGTCCCCAAGAAGAATAAGACATCGCCCAGCTCAAGGCCTCAGGAGGTTGGCATTTCAGGAGGTGCCGCATCAGGATCCGCGCCCCGTGCAAGGGGCGCCTCCTTCCATCGCATAGGAAGGCGCGCCCGGCGCCCTCCTCGGGCAGGGCTCGGGGGCTCTCTTCTGGAGGGCCTCAGACCTTGCCAAAATCATGAGGGAGGCGCTCTGGCACCACTTGGAGGCGTGCTTCGCAGCACATTTCCCTCAGGAAGTCTCAGGGCGTGGAAAGCCCAACCCTCAGGAGTTCATCACCAAGACCACTTAGGAGCTTCAGGAAGCAAGAGCCATGTGCGGCGATCGCCGTTTGCCTCGTATAGCTCCCCATCCAGGCAAGGATGGCGGGCTGCACGTCTGCATCTCAGGGTCCTCCGCACAACTATGTTCGCATGCCTTTCGTCCTGTCGAACGCGGCTGCTACCCACCAGCGCCATCTGCGGAGCATTCTGGCGGCTCGGGAGGCTAGGCATCACGCGGTCCTGGTGGAGATGGAGATGGTCCTAGAGGAACCACCTGGACCCCCAGAGCCTCCGGAGCCTCAGGGCTCCAGTGGCTCGTGAGGGTTGGCCTCTTCATCGCGCATCTTCAGCTACTCCACCCCCCCCCCCCTCTACAATGGAACCAGGTGACATCTTCCGAGTTCATTTCAGCTGGGAGCGCCCTCAGGGCTGCATCATTCCCAGACCGCATGGGTCTGTCCCTGCGGCATGTATCTCTTTTGCTTATGTCTTTAGTTTACCTTGCTGGGGGCGCCCCTCGGGCTTCATCATCCCCAAGCCACTCAGGCCCGACCTAGTGGCATGTATCCATTCTGCGTTCATCTAAGCTGATTTGACCTTCATGCTTAACATGCCTATGATTATCATCTGCCGCCTGCCACGGGCCTCCTCACCCTCATACAAATCGCTTGCGTGTTAAAAGGGGGGCTCCTGAACATCGTGACTTCGGAGCTCTTACTGGCTCTCCAGCCCTCACCCCTGGCCTTGTCCACGACATTGCGACTTGGCATACCGGCGGCGGCTGAGCTCGCTCGAGGGCCGGGACCTGAGGACGTAGAACATTTGTATCTAACCATCTCATAGAAAAACACAGCCGTCCAAGGCTCAAGACCAGGCGCAACCCGCCTTGAGGTAGGGCGTCGTGAGTCCCGCACTGGTTCACGAGTGCCCAAATACACCTCGTCTAGCCACCGCTGCAAGCCACATGTCGAGAGCACGGTTGTCTCATGCCCTGGGGCTCCTCCGGGGGCCCCTCCCACGCACCAGTGGAAGCACCATGCTCCGCGCTGGCTGACGACACTGTCGAGGAGCGGCTATGCCTGTACACATACTAAAGCGCTATGCTTCGTGCTCGTGATAAACAACTAAGGACGGCCCATGGCCGTATCAACCTCAGGGAGCCCAGAGCTCAATATCTGGCCTCATTGCAACACCTCCCCTCGGAAGCGTCGCGCGAGTGGGCTGGACACGAGGGCTGCGCCCGGGTCATGCCCAAGCGCACGCCACCCAGCAGGTCCCTCGGACATGGTCGTCACGCGCCCTTCCCCAAGCGGAGCCAAGGTATGGAGACTGTTTGAACGTCAAGGGGGACTCCTGAGCATCGCGACTCAGGACCCTAACTGGTCACGTAGCCCCTCACTCCTTAGTTCCGCGAGGCTAATGGCGGTTGAGGTATGCGCGGGGCCGGGCCCTGCCGAAGTAGAACGCCAGACCTGCCCCTACATTCCCTCCATATTTGCTATTTGCGTGTCAAGGGGGACTTCTGAGCATCGCGACTCGGGAGCCTAACTTGTCACATAGCCCCTCACTCCTTGGTCCCGACCTGGTGATCCGGTCGGGGCTAACGGCGGTTGAGGTATGCGTGGGGTCGGGCTCTGCCGACGTAGAACATAAAGCAAATAGGAAGGAAACCGCAAGATTTCGAAGCAAATCCAGAAGCAAATATTACAAACCATAATTGTCTTCGCAATACCGAACACAAGTTTAAACGCCTCCACGAGGCATGATGCACATTCTAGGAGTTGAAACAGGAAAGAAGCCACGAGAAGATCACCCTTGGACAATGCCATCATTTGCAAGGGGCTCCGGCTCCGTGATGGTGTCACCCCCGCCAGCTCCACCTCCCAAGGCCACGGGATCAGCAGCACCTGCCGTGGGCGCAGTGGAAAAGGCGTGGAACTTTGCCAGCAAGGCTTCCACCTGGCCCTTCACAGCTTCTGCAGCGGCAGCGAAGCGCTTGTTGTCCACGTGCTCCAGCAGCTCGTCGAGATTGGCGCCAGGGTCGCGAAGGTAGATGTGGTTGAAGACGCGCGTCAGCGCTGCAGAAGAAAGGACGCGAGCTTCAACCTCGGCCATGGGGCCGATGCCGGCCACAACTTCCTCGAGCGCCTCGACCAAGAAGGGAAGCAGCTAGGCAGGGCCGTCCTTGGCGCCAGCCAGCGGCTTCTCCAAGCCACTCTCGTAGAGCGTCTTCAGCGCCTTGCAAGACCTATCCTCAAGGAGCGTGAAGGCCATGCGGTCCTCGGCCAGGACCTTCGCCTTGGCGTCCAGCTCGGCCCTCTCTACCTTCAACTTCTGCTCCAGCGTCCCTAGCCGGCCGCGTTCAGCAGTCAGCTCGGCGTCGCGGTCCCCAACGGCATCCTCCCGAGCCTTCATCTCCTCCTCCTTCGCCTGGCGGTCGCGAGCTTCCTTGGCGAGCTCATCCCGCAAACCCCGCAGCTCGGCCTCCAGCACCTTGCAGCGGTCCTGGGCGACCGTGGCATCCTTCAATGCCTGTCGGGGGTTGGATGCGACATATGCCAATGGGTGGCTTATCATGGTGGGGGCGAGTAGAACGTCGGCGGTGCCTGGAAACGGGATGAGGCGAACATGCACGCCGTGAATCTTACCCAGCTTGGGGCTCTCCGAGGAGATAATACCCCTCTTGCTGCTCTCACGGGTCTCCGTGATGATCACTATGGGGTGATAGTACAATGGTGCTCCTCGAGCTGTATGGAGGCAGAAGGAGCAAGGCTAGCTCTTTCCCTCTTGCTATCTGTCTAAAAACCTACCAGGGTCAACCCTTTGCATGGGTGCCCGGGGTTTATAGGCCCACCCAGGGGTACAAGGTAATCTGATGGGCGTGGCCCCCGATCGTCGATCCTCTTGTGGCCGTCTTCTCTGCTGACTCTGGGGCCCGACCATTGGGTCCCATGAACAGGCGAGCAATGTGCAGCACTCGATGACCTTGAGCTCGGTCATGGGGTCGTGGGAACAGTGCCGCCGCCTGTCAGGTGATCACTGTTGCCACTCCCCGTCCAATCTGGTTTATGGCTCGTGGGGCCCCGGCCAGGATGCGGCCGACTCTAGGGAGGCCGACTCCTGTAGGGCCGTCTTCGGACTCTCCGGCCGAGCTCTTCTATCTCACTGACGGAGGGCCCGGCGATCTCCCGCCGTCTGGCGCCCGCCGTCGTGGAGTGCGATCTGCGTGCACTTTGGCTGAGTCGAGGTGGCATGGCGGCGATGCAGCGCCTCTCCGGAGATCTCCCGTGGCCGGCCTTCGAGCCATGCCCCCCTCTCGTGGGTCCGAGGGGACAGCCACGACGGTCTGTACCCTGCATTGGTTTTCGTGGAAGGTTGCGGGCCGACTCTGGGTCGGCCCTTGGAAATCGCAAGCCGGAGTCGGCTTGGTGCAGAGTCGCCGTCTGGGACTCGGCTTCTTGAGGTCGCCGGTGGGACTCGGCCTTCTCGAAGGTCGCCTCTTTGGGACTCGGCCGAGGCGGCCTGCCCTCAAGTCTTGAAAGATCTTGGGTCTGGGTCGGCCTACCCATGGCCCATTACCGACAGAGTCCCGAAGCTGGGCAGCCAGTAGCGCCGCCTCGAGGGGCGGCGTTTCGATCTCTGCGCGCCGACTCACGAGATTCGGCTGCCGTGCCTTCGAACGCCTCGCGAGGCCGGCCCGCCCACTGCTAAGGCCGCCTCCCGCAAGTCATGGCGGCGGAAACCAGCGGCGTATCGCCACGCTTCCCTGCTATTCGCGAGACGGTCTTATCACGTAGCGCCACGTGGAGGCGATAGCTCGCGCCTCGCAGCGTGGCGGGGCGGGCCGATAGGTGGGGCCCGCCACTACCACGCCTCGGCTCCCGGCGGATCCGCGGCGAGGGCGGTTGGTATCCCACGTGGTTACTGCGGGCGATAACCCGTGGGTTTTAACTTGGGCGTCGTAGGGGTCGTGGGCGCAGATTAATCCCCGCCGCCCCCGGCTTCTCAGCCCATGGGGCTATAAATAGGCCGAGGGGGAGCGGCGGCGCCGCGCGCGCACTCCCTCCTCTGCCTTCTTGCTCTGTCGTTCCATCGCTCCGCTGCTTTTCCTCCTCGTCGACAATGAGCTCCTCCTCCGCCGCGCCCACTGCCTCGCGCTCCGGCGAGTGGGACGGCTCAGACGTGGACGCGGAGGACATCGAGTTCCTCCGCCGGACCCGCCGCCTTCCGGAGTCTTGACTGGTGCTGGCCCGCCCAGCGCCGGAAATCCGGCCAGCGCGGAGGCAGAGCGGCGGGTCATCTTCCGCTCGCACCTCATGCGGGATGGGCCTCCCGCGGCGAAGCGGATTCTCCGCTCGTTCCTCGAGCTGTACCATCTGCAGTCGCTGCCACCTACCTCCAGCGGTGGTACTCCTTCGCCGCCGCCACCTTGTGCGAGGCTTACATCGGCGTTCTCCCCACCATCGAGCTGTGGGGAGAGTTCTTCTCTTGGACGCAGGCGCGGTGACGGCCGCGGCGCGCAAGCGGCGCACGTTCGTGCTGTCGTGGGCGCCTGACGACCGACAACCTTCCGCCCATCCGGCTGGTGAAGTCGGTGAAGATGTGGCGAAGGCGTGCTTCACGTGAAGAACTTACGCCACCGACGGCGACTGGGTCAACCTGCGCCGCCGACCCGAGCGCCGACGGGCGGCCGGCGGCTGGTCTCACGGTCGAAGACACTTTCGACCTCCGGTCG
This sequence comes from Aegilops speltoides, assembly GCA_021437245.1. Lineage (NCBI taxonomy): Eukaryota > Viridiplantae > Streptophyta > Magnoliopsida > Poales > Poaceae > Aegilops > Aegilops speltoides. The sequence goes on along the minus strand of CM038145.1, from coordinate 257,018,696 downwards.
GCGCCGTGGCGCGCCTCGAAGTCTTGACGCAGCCGGAAGGGCTCGTCGCCTCCGACCTCCTGGCGCCTTTGTGCGCGCGGGTGCTTCGCTCAAGGCGGCCCCATCTCATCTCGCCAGATGGCGGCGGCATGATCCCAACCGGCTGTGCACCAAAGACATGCCGCGCGGGGAAGTGGCGAACATGGTGAACCTCATCGCCCACTACAAGTTCACCGACGAGTGGCAGTTCGGCAAGGAGCCGTACTCGCGCGACAACCCTCCGCCGGAGGTAAGTTTTCCATCTGTGCTCCAATCTTGCTCGCATCTGACTTCGAGCTCTGATCATGCTTAGTTTCTTTGAGCAGAATCCCCTCCACTGCGCTTCTGCGGCGCCCAGAAGAGAGTCGCGTGTCGCCCGACCGCGAGGTCGGCGTTAACGACCCGACACAGGGCAGCAGGCGCTGGAGGCCGACGCCGAAGGCGGCGGGAGGAAGAGGAGGGAGGGGCCTGCGGGCGACTTTCGCCCGCCCGCAGGATCGACATCGACGCGGAGGTCGTCCCGCGCCGTCAACCGAGAGCCGGCCCCTCCAACCAGGCCGGCTCGAAGAAGCGCCACGCCGGGTCGAGCGCGCTCGGCGGCCGGCCGAAGAAGCCCAGGGGGACCGCCGCCGCGACCAAGCGGGAGGAGGCGGCCGCGAAGGCCAACCGCTTCCGGAAGGAAGTGAAAAAGCCGCCGCTTGTCTCTTCGTAAGTTTTTACTCTTTGCTCTTCTCTGACCTTGCTTGAATTGCTCTGACTCTCACCCCTCTCATCTCCAGCGCTCCCCTCTCCCTTGAGAGAGTCGCCGTGCCCTCCGTCATGGGGACCAGGCGGCGTCGCTCCAACACTTGGGCGGGTCGACCCGCCGCCCGATCTCGGAGGCGACAGAGCGGAACGCGGGAGAAGCGAGGAGGAGGCCAGCGCTGGAGAAGCGCGAGGCCGACAAAGCGGCTACCAACGCCCAATGACATCTGGGACGAGGCCGTGCAGCGGCTGCGGCGCGTAAGCAGGGACGCCGAGGCCGTTGTCACGTCGCCAGGCGATGCTTGTCCCATTGCCGTCTGCGCCGCCGCCTCGACTTCACGCCGGGCAGACCGGGAGGTCGGCACCGCTAACCTTCGCGCCGAGGAAGGTGGCGGCGTTTGAGCTCGGGACACTCGCGCCGTCTCCGCCACCTCCGCCGCCTCTTTACGAGGCCGCACGGCAAGCAGCCAGTGGACCCGAGAGATCCGCCCGGCTGCGGACGACGCCGACACGCAGCTGCCAACGCCGCGTCGCCCGCGCCGACACGCGCCCGAAGTCGAAAGTAAGCGCTTTGCGCCGGGCTCGGAGGCGGACGCCGCAAAGATGGCGAATCTGACGCCGAGGCCTCGAGTGCCGCGCCCACCGGCTGGGTGCGCGAAGGCGGCAACGGCCCGCTGAACCAGGCGCTTCTGGACGTCCAGTCCAAATGGCGCAAGGAAGGCGAAGCCCTCCAACTCTACACCAGGACGCATCTAGCCATGCGGGCCTCTGTCCGGGTACGCCTTGTTTCCCCTTTTTTCGTTTTCTTGTCTTCTTCTGTGGGGGCGCGCCAGCGCACCCACTGGGTGTAGTCCCCGAGTTCGGAGTCGGCTGCTGAGCAGGCGGCTCGGAACTCCTTTTAGCGATCTTCGAAGGCTGACCTTGCTTTGCCGTCCTTGCAGGAGTACCACAACCTCCGCGCTACTGCCTTCAACCGCAACGTTGAAGAGCTGAGGAAGCGGACCGCCGATCTGGCGGAGAGTCGAGGTAAGCGGATTCTTTCTCTTGGGCGCATGTAGGCGCATTGTGGCTGTAGTCCCAGATTCGGGCCGATCGGCCGCAGCTTGGGCCGGATCTCTCTGGCGCACTTTCTTTCCTTCTTTCTCCGGGCTGCGATAAGCCGCTGGTTGTAGTCCCAAGATTCGGGCCGACCACTGCGGCCGTCTTGATCTCCCGGCCGATCTTCTTCTTGCTGACGATGTTTACCTTTCTTTGGGCTTCAGAGCGCCAACGCCGCCCTTCAAGGGCAGCTAAATAAGCCAACGCCGCCGTCGCGCTTAAGGAGGAAGAGTCGACAAGCTTCGCCTAAGAGCGCGACCGGGCGACGCGAGCCGGCCGAAAGCAGAGGATCCGCCCGGAAGCGGAGGACGCCAAGTCGCGGGAAGATGCCCTCCTAGCCGAGTTCGAGATGGAGCGGGCCGCCTGGACCGACCGCGAGGCGATGCTGACCTCCGGCTACCACGTGATCGAGGACGTCGTCGACGGTAACTCCCGTTTTCTCTTCTTGGTCTTTCGATTCCTCGTCGAACTGTCTTCTAGTTTTTCTTGACCGTTTCCTTTCTTGTCTTTCGCAGACTTCTTCCCGGGCCACTCGCAGGCCGTCATTCCGGCCATCGAGGCGGATCGGGAGGAGCGGCGGGCAGCGGCGGCGATCGCCGCCAACGCTACTTCGCGACTTTGCCGACGAACAGATCTTGAGCACGGGCTCGCCGCCTGCTCACCGTCCCCGATGCGCCGTTTTCAACGCTACCGCGCGCGAAGTCGCCACCGCCCTATGGCCGGAGGTGCCGGCTCTTCGCCTCGCAACCGGACGGCCGACTGGGCTGGAGGTCGCCGCGGCCGCTTCGAGGCTTGAGAGGCTCCTCAGCCCGCTAGCCGAGCACGCCGGCCCACAGTTCGCTAAGGGCTGGTACCCCGGATCGACCTGACCGCCTGCCGCGTTCGGCCGGAGGCCCAGCCGAGCTGGATGTCGGAAGGCGCCTGCCGGTCGGCGGGCGGCCATCGCCGAGTACACGGACACTAGTGTCTTTGTGCCCGAGCGGGACCGCCGATGGCGAGGAGGCTCACCGAGTGGTTCGGGATGCACCCAGAGTACGAGAAGACTTCATGGAGGTAATCGGCTCCAGCACCGAGGGGAAGGCGAGTGGAGGACGGGAGGCGAGGAGGAGGAGGCGCCAGAGCATGAAGAAGGCGACCAGCCTCACCGATCGCGCTTCCAAGAACGAGCCTCTAAGGACAAGGCAAACGCCGCCGAGGGCTACTCAAGCCGAGACCGCTCACCATTGCCCTGACGCCTGAAAGCTGCCAGCCTCCCGCCCTCCGCTCGAGGAGGCCCCTTAGGATGCATCAGCCTTTACCTGCTTTTTGCTTTTTGCTTAAAAACTTGTTAGTTATGTAACAATTCCACCAGCTGGGGTGTATTCGCCAAGGGCCTTATGTAAATATTTATCAAGTTTCCCTATACGCTTGCTTTGGCTCTTTTAGACTGTTTTCTTTGTCGCCTTCCTCTCGTTGCCGCTTGTTATCCGGGCAGCCGCTCTGCGGACTGCCAGCTGGGTCAAGCGCCAGCTACCTTGGGGGCAAGTACTTAGTCGCTTAAAGTGTCGTAGCAAGTTTGGTTGAATCGGGCCGTCCGACTCTCAAAGTCACCGTTTTAATAGAGGTCAAAATCGTGGAGCCGACCGCCGTTGAGTCGGCTCGCTGGGGGAACCGAGAGCCGGTTTGTGCTATGCGTAGCTCTTAAGTCCTTAGCCATTTTTCACGTAGCGCCACTTTCCGCCTCCCTCTTTATCGGCTGGCCGCCCGCGAATCGTGGCTTTCTGAGAGAGACGGCTTTGAGCGCGCACATTATTTGTCTCGACCGTGGAGCGCTTCATAGCACAAGCGGCGAGTCCCCGGGCCGACTTGTCGGACTCAGTCTTGGACGGTATGATAAAATGGGGAAGCATTTCGGCTTAGATTCATATCATCTGACGATAATCAAAAAGCAGTCCTCGAGCTCGGCTCGGGGGCCCGAGGTCTTGGTGCTTATACGAAAGGGGGAGTGGCGCGATACATACTATATCAGCGTATAAAATCTTCAAGAAAATTTATGCTCCACGGGCGCCTGCTCTCTCTGCCAGAGTCGCTCTCTTATGCGTGCTCGAGGCTTTGAGCCGCCGATCGGTAGTAGGCGCTCATTTCCCCAAAGACTTGCTCGATGATGAAGGGGTCTTCCTGGCGCCGATTAACTTGTGCTGGCCGGCTGTTCTCTGAATCAGCCGGAGCACAAGGTCGCCCTCTTGGAATGATCTTGGCTTGACCTTGCGATTTTAGTATCGCCGCAGACTCTGCTAGTAGATGCCGGACCGGCTGAGTGCCAACAGCCGGCCTTCTTCCAGCAGGTCGACGCCGTCTTGGCGTGCTTCTTCAGCCTCCTCTTCGGTGTACATGGAGACTCGTGGAGAGTCGAATTGTATATCCGTCGGGATGACGGCTTCGGCACCGTAGATGAGGAAGAACGGTGTAAAGCCGGTTGATCTATTCGAGTCGTGGCGCAGACTCCGTGAGGACGGCAGCAGCTCTTCCACCTAACAAACCGCCGAAAGCTGCTCGAGTGGTTCGACCAATCGAGGCTTGATGCCGGATAGATGAGGCCATTGGCTCGCTTCCACCGCCGCTTGATCGCGATTGGCAACGGACGCTAAGTCCGGGCCGGATGCCCTGCGTCAGAACGAAACCAAGGCGCCTTTGGCGGTTGGTGCCGCTGTCTCGTGATGATGCTGTGTGGTATGCCATACCGCACCGTGATGTCGGCAATGAAAGTCACCGCCAGGGCCCATTTAATTTCTTGATGGGCTTTGCTTCCACCCACTTGGTGAACTTGTCCATCGCGACGAGTAAATGAGTCAGGCCGCCTCGGGCCGTCTTGAAAGGTCCTACCATGTCCAGGCCCCAAACTGCAAAGGGCCAGGCGATAGGGATCGTCTTTAGTGCGGAAGCCGGCTGAAGGGGCTTGGAGCGGAACACCTGGCACCCCTTGCACTTCTTGACTAATTCTTTGGCTTCTTCCAGGGCAGTCGGACAAAAGAAACCGTGCCGAAAAGCTTTGGCCACGAGCGCCCTTGAGGCCGCGTGGTGACCACACTCGCCCTGATGGATGTCCTTGAGGATCGCTTGGCCTTGCTCCGACTCCACGCAGCCGGTGGACACCAAAGGACGCCGCTACCGACTAATTCTCTGCTGACTATGGTGTAGGCTGCCGCTTACGTTGTACTTGCCGAGCCAGAGTCTCATCTGCAGGCAACTCCTTGTTGACTAGGAACTTGAGGATGGGCTGCGCCCCATGAAGGTGCTGCTATTCTTCGATTGTCACCACAGCCGACTTGGAGGAGGGTGGCTGGGCTGGGAGGCGCGGCTGGACTCGCTGCCGCTTGCTGAATTGAGGGTATCTTCGGCCTCATCGGCGCAGTCCTCGGCTGACTATTGCAGTCCCTGGTCGATCGGCGCAGCCCCCGGCCGATCGGCGCGCAGCCCCAGCCGACCGTAGCTTTCTTGAGGTCGCTTGCTGAGGTCTTGGAGTCGGATCCGACTATTTCTGGGGAAGCCGGCACGAAAATGGAGTCGGACTCGTGAAGGCTTGATAGACGGCTTGAGGAGGCTAAAGGGCGACGCGAAGGTATCGCCTCGCGAGTGGAGCCGACTTCGCCGCCAATGCATCCGCTGATCGTTGTCGCTTTCTGGTACGTGGAGGAACTCGCATCCTTCAAAATATCCGCTGAGCTGCTGCACCAAGAAGCTGTAGCTTGCCATGTTTATGCGCCTGGCGCCCCACCGCGGATGATCGCCGAACCACCAAGTCGGAGTCGCCAGAGCACGTGATCCGTGAATGCCGAGTTCTCGGCAAGCCGGAGTCCGTGGATGAGCGCTCATATTCGGCGACGTTGTTGGAGGCGGCGGCGGATTTGCAGCACGATTTGAGCTTGTCGCCTTGGGGAGGTGGAGGACGCCGCCCGAGGCCGAACGCATCTTGGAGCCGCCGCGCGTAGCCGCCAATGAGTGGAGTCAGCGCAGCGGCAAGTATTGGGTCTCGCCTAATCGACGAGGAAGTCGCCAGCATCAGCGACTTGATGGTGGTGCGAGGTTGGTAGTAGATCGGTAAGGAGCTAGATCGATAGCCCACTTGGCTACTCGGCCGAAGCATCTCGGCTCCGGCGATCTCAAGAGAGGGGTGCAAAACCAAAGTGATTGGATGCTCTTGGAAGTAGGGCTTCAGCTTTTCTTGGCGCAAAATGCACGCCAGAGCACATCTTCTGGTAGTGTGGGTAGTTTTGCTTGGAGGTCGGCAGTACTCGCTCAGTAATATACCGGTCTCGGATCGAGCGCCTTTGCCTTCCTCCTGCTCGACTACAATAACTCAGGCTCGACTACCCGACCGGTGGCGGCGATGTACAAAAGCATTGGCTCTTTGGGAGTCGGAGCCGCCAACAGGGGAGTTGCCAAGATCTTCTTCGGCTTGGAGAAATGCCTCATCTCGCTTTGTGGTTCCACCTCAAAAAGTGGTCTTCTTCATTAGTTGATACAATGGCAGGCTTTCGCCAAACCGATCGATGAATCGGCTTATGGAAGCTAAGCAGCCGGTGAACTGACGCCAAAGCAATGGTTGGGTACCTCCATCCTCTCAATGGCCTTGATCTTCACAGGGTTGCACTCTATGCCGCGTTCGGAGACCAGAAAACCAAGGAGCTGGCCGGCTGGGACTCCGAACACGCACTTCTCTGGGTTGAGCTTGATCTGGAATCGGCGCAGATTCTCAAAGGTCTCCTTCAGATCCTCTAGCAGCGTCCCACGCTTCTCCGTCTTCACCACCACATCATCCACATAAACATGGGCATTCCTGCCGAGTTGCTTGAGGAGGCACTTCTGCATGCAACGCTGAAAGGTGGCGCCGGCATTCCTCAAGCCGAACGTCATTGTCAGGTAGCAGAAGGCTCCAAACGGCGTGATGAAGGCGGTCTTCAGCCTGTCTGCTGGATTCAACTTGATCTGGTGATATCCTGAGTATGCGTCCAAGAAGCTCAACAGCTCGTGATCCGGTCAGGAGTCTATCACCGATCTATTCTTGGCAGGGCAAATGGATCCTTCGGCAGGCTTTGTAGAGGCTGGTGTAGTCGATGCACATCCGCCATCGCTTGTTTTTCTTCAATACTAGCATGGTTCGCCAACCATTCCGGAAAGAACACCTCCATGATGAAGCCGGCTGCAGTGAGCCGGGCTATCTTTCTCCAACTACTCTCCTCTTCTTCTCGACAGCGGCGCAAGGGCTGTCCGACCGGCTTCACATCCGCCCGACATGTAACTTGTGCTCGGCGAATTCCGCCGGTACACCGCATGTCCTTGGGGACCATGCGAAGATGTCCCGATTCTCACGGAGGAAATCGACGAGCTCGCTTTTCCTATTTGCTGTCAAGGCCCGTGCCCATGACAGCGCACTCTCATGGGTGCTCCGGGTCCAAGGGTATCTTCTTGGTCTCTTTGGCGGCTTGAATGATCCTTCGCCTCCGACTCCACTGGGGTCGGGCGACATCTCCGGCTGCTTCCCAGCCATCGCCACGACGGTCAAGGAGCCGCTTCGACGCGATCACCAGAGACTCGCCAGCCGATTGCTCTCGGCCAAGCAGCGGACGACTTTCTTGTAGTCGCCGACAACGGTCAGATCCCTTCGAGGTCGGCATCTTCATCTTGAGATAGGCGAGTGGGGAACCGCCATGAACTTGGCCAGGCAGGCCGGCCTAGCGAGCGTGGTACGGGCTCTCCAAGTCCACCACCTCGAACCAGATCGGCTCGGCGGAAATGATCTTTGTCTCCGAAGAGGACATCTATCGAATCTTGCCAATCGGCGAGCAGAGAGGCCGGCATGCGATCCCATGGAAAATAGTAGCGGTTGCTCTGCAGTTGCCTTCGTCGATTCCGAAGCTTCATGGTATCCTTGTACAAGATGTTTATGCTGCTGCCTCCGCCTATCAGATCGCGAGAAGCGGCGCCCGCTTGTCGAAGTCAAGGTCTTCCAAGAACTATAGGCGAAGAGCCCGGACTCGGCATCACCTCTGGTGATCCGCCCGACCCACCGATAGGCCTCTCGACCAATGCATGAATTCGGGGGCTTCGCCGCCATCGTTAACTTCTTGTTACCATTTGGCGCCGCGGCCGGTCATCTGTCCGACCGTGAACACTACGATGCTCCGTGCTCTTCGAAACTCATCTTGGACCGCGCCGACCGCCGCCGCGCGGCCGTTGCGGAGGCGGCGGAGGCGGCGGCCCCCCGCAGCGGCGGAGGGGCGAGGACGCTCCCTTCGTGATCTGGACGAGCCAGAGTGGCACTTTCGGTGGTATGGTTCGGCGGCCGCCGCCATGAAACTTGCAGGGGCCGCCCAGTGTCTTTCAGAGGAGAAAGCCGGCAGCAGTTGACTTGCCGCCCCTGGTCGGGAGGCTGCCCTTCAGACGCTGTTCCTCTGCCGCGACGACCGCCGTATTGGAAGTCGGCTTGGGGCTTTGGCGCTTGTTGCTGCTGCTGCCGTCGGCGGGCGTCCTCGGCCAGCGTTCGGGAGCCAGGGGATCACCTTGCCAGCCAGCGTTGACTTGGATCTCCGTCTTCATAGAGGAGTCGGCCGTGGCGATTTGTCTCGCGATTTACCAGCAGCTCGTCGAGGTTTCGGGTTCGTCGCAGAGGAGCTTGTGTTTGAGGAGGGTGCCCTCTCGCACCCGGCCGTGAGGAAGTACTCGATGGCCTGCACCTCGTGCACCCTCGCAGGAGTTTCTTTGAGCTCGCCCGCTGCGAGATAATCGCGTCGACTCCTCTTGCACGCGCACAAGGAGAGCTGGGCGCTTCGGAGGTCGCTTGTACGTGCTGGTGAAGTTGCGAATGAAGGCTTCGGTGAAGTCGACCCAGCTGTTGATGCTGCGGGGCTTCAAGCTGTTCAGCCACGTCTGGGCCGTGCCCTGGAGCATGAGGGGTACGTATTTGACGGCGACTCGCTTGTTGCCGTTGGCGATGTTGACAGCCGTGGAGTAGTCTATCAGCCAATCTTCCGGCTTCACGGAGCCGGTGTATTTGGGTGTGTCTCGAGGGAGCGTGAACCCTTTCGGGAAGGGCTCGTCTCTGATGCGGGGCCCGAAGCAAGGCGGACCCAGCTCATCTTCTTCCTCCAACGCCAGGGATCTGTGGAGTCGGTCGATCCGGTGGCGGGCGTCGTTTTCTCTGACTCCCTCTCGGCGACCAAGGCGATCTCCGAGAGTCGGATGCTCGACAGGCGGCGGGGAGACCCGTCGTTCTCTCCGAGGCGGCGGGGGAGGCAGGTAATCATCTCGCCGCTCCACCGCTCTGGGGCGGCCATCTTGGCCTCGTTCGTTGGAGATGCGAGTCCGGCCGTAACTGCCGCGGCTCTTTCTCCCTCCTCCGCGCTGCTCCGCCGATCGGCGTCCGGAGGTCGCGCCTTGATCTCGGCGAGGGGGTAAGTCGTTGCGTTTACATTGCTCTTGGCTGTCGCAAGCCGCTTTGCCGCGTCTGCGCGGCAACGAACCGCGCCGAGGAACTGCTGGACTCGCTCCTATCATCACGGCGCTCTTCGCGCCGAGGTTCGATTCCTAAATCGCCGCTTGGCGGCACGGATGTTCTCAGCGAGGTGGTGACGAAGGCGCCGCCCAAACAGATCGGGCGATAGCGCGCTGCTCTCGGACCGCGCCAAGACGGTTCGGCCAAGTCGAGCCGGCGAGCCGCGATATGGCGCGATCCACCTCGCTTCTGGTATGCTTCCGGACAAGCGTCTCATGCTTTCGCCAACTTCTTGGCGCCTTCAATGAGATGAAGCGGCGTTTTTCCAGATCTCTCGCGTCGCTGTCCCACCGGGAGGGCGCGACAGTTCTTCAGAACGCAGTGCAGCGGGTCCTGGCGTTCTCGCGAGCGCCGCTGCGGCGTGGCGACGGCAAGCACCTCGCGTGACGGCGCTCCGCTGCTCTCCTCGTCGGAAGCGGCTCGTCAGAATCCACCTACGTCGGTGGGGAAGGTATCGCGTATACGGCGCCGAGTCGACCAAAGCATTGGGTCGAGGAGTTTACGGACTCCAAGTCCACGCGGGCTCCGCGGCCACATTGAAGCTGATCGAGAGACCCGCGAGAAGGTTCTTCGCCTCGCGCCGTGCTTACGCTGGCTCGTCGGAGAGGCGACCACCGATGAGCTTTCGGCGAGGCGCTGCCATTTCGGCTGCCAGCGCCCGCCGATGCGATCGACCTGATCATCTGGAGCCCTGGCTGGTTGCGCCGCCGGGGAGGAAGATGGTTCCGTCCGCAACAGATCTCCGGCGACGGTGCACCTCGCCCCACGGTGGGCGCCAAATGTCGGGGTTGATGCGACATATGCCAACGGGTGGCTTATCATGGTGGGGGGCGAGTAGAACGTGGCGGTGCTCGAAACGGATGAGGCGAAGACATGCACGCCGGCGAATCTTACCACCTTCGGGCTCTCCGAGGAGATAATACCTCACCGCTGTTCACGGGGTCTCGTGATGATCACTATGGGGTGATAGTACAATGGTGCTCCTCGAGCTGTATGGAGGCGGTGAAGGAGCAAGGCTAGCTCTTTCCTCTTGCTATCTGTCTAAAACCTACCTGTGGTCGAACCTTTGCATGGGTGCCCGGGGGGGTTTAGGCCTCATTCGGGGTACAGGGTAACTGATCAAGTGGCCCTCGCCGGGCCTCTTGTGGCCGCCTTCTCTGCTGACTCAGCCTACTGGCCCGATCATTGGGTCTCATGGACAGCCGAGCACTGTGGCAGCACTCGATGACGAGGGCTCGGTCATGGGGTCGGGAAACAGTGCCGCCACTTTGTCAGTGATCACCGGCTGCCACTCCCCGTCAATCTGGTTTATGGCTCGTGGGGCCCGCCGATGCGGCCGACTCTAGGGAGGCCGACTCCTGGGCCGCCTTTGGACTCTCCGCCGAGCTCTTCTATCTCACCGACGGAGGGTTCCGGCGATCTCCGGGCGACTGTGCCGCCATCGTGGGTACAAGGCTTTGCACCGTGAGCCGAGGTCAGGTGGTGGCAAAGCGATGCGCGCCCTCGGAGATCTCCCGTGACGCTGCTTATCAGAGCATGCCCCCTCTCAGGTCCGAGGGGACAGCCACGACGGTCTGTACCCTCACGCTGGTTTCGTGGAAGGTTGGGGCCGACTCTCGGAGTCGGCCCCTTGGGAGGTCGCAAGCCCGAGTCGGCTTGGTCCGAGTCGCCGCCTGGGACTCGGCTTCTTCTGAGGTCGCCACTGACTCGCCTTCTCGGGTCGCCTCAGCTGGACTCGGCCGAGGCGCTGCCTGCCCAAGTCTTGAAAGATCTTGGGTCCTGGGTCGGCCTACCCATGGCCCATTACTCCGACAATGCCACATCGCGGGCAGCGGCAACCTGGGTGGTGGCCTGCTTCTCCTTCTCAGAGGCTGCCGCGGCTAGCCTCAGTGCCGCCCGGATGGAGGTGTCAGAATGAAGCCAGCCGGAAACCAACTCCAGGCGTCCGGCTACCGGGTGGGAGTCGGTGCCTTGAAGGTCTTCCCGCAGCTGACCAACTCAGAAAGGGTGCGGTCCAAGACAGCAGAGCAGGCAGAAGAACCCAAAACCAACGGTGGAGGAGGAGAAGGTGGCAGCGTAACCATGGCCCGGGAGACTGGGGGCTCTTGAGCCTTGCCTACCTCAAGAACAAGATCAGCGCCGCACCTCCGGAGCCAGAGGCCATGGTGGCACCCGCTAGAGCTCCTCCCTGGCCTCGCGAGGACGACCGGGCAGGGGAGGTGCAAACTTCACCGCCTCCCACGGATGAAGGCGCGGCCACAGCAGATGAGTCTGCCCCAGACGGAGCCACTGTTTCCTCCTTCTTCTTCGCCGCAAGTGGCAGCCTAACCAATTGATGGAGAGCGTCAAGCCCCGGCAGCAAAAACAAGAACAAGATGAAGTTTGAGCACTTACTGGTCAATCGCGGCATAGGTCACCGACCTCTTGCCGAGCTTAAAGCCCGAGAGCCTCTTGGTCCTGGGTGCGGCCTCGAGAGGTCCAGGAGCGGAAGAGGGTGCACTAGAAGGTTTGGAGGCGGCTTCGGGTGGAGCCTGGGCAAAAGTGGTCCCTCGGGAGATCTATGCTGACCTGTCCTTCTTCGGGGTCGCAGATGGATCCTCTTCCTCCCGCGTGGCGTCGGCCTCGTCATCGTGTGGCAAGGTGCGGAGGATGCTGGCCCTGCGTCGGGGAGAGGTCTCCCCGGTGCCTTCTGTGGCCGCCTCCGACTCATGCACCTCCTCTTCTTCGTCTTCCTCGCCTCCCCCGCGGGAGTCGCCTGAAGACACTTCCACAGGTGTCGTCGCCCCCTGGGCCTCAGGAGGCACTGCCGGCACCAGACCGCGCCCATAAAAGGTGGGCATGGCGTCCAAGACCTGTTTCTAGCCCTGCCAGAGGAACAAGGGGCAGGGGCACCCTCCAGACCTTCCAAGTCGTCCCCAACCAAGAGGCGAAGAGCTGCGGCTAGATCCTCGTCAGCCAAAGCCACTGGGTTCAGGCAAAGCTCGTTGTCTACGCCCCCAAGAGTCCACAGCGGGCGCGAGTGTGCCCAAAGTGGAGCCACCCATTGCGTCAGGAACTCCCTCAGGAGCGTGGCCCCTGTCAGCTTCGCCGCCTTCATGTTGCCCGGCCTCAGGTCGGCGTTCATCTTCTCCAGCACCAAATTCGCCCGGCTGTCATCAAGCTTCGGGCGAGACCACCCCTCGTCGGGCTGGGGTGGCTCGGTTGGCAACACCAACCGGGAGTGAATACCTCTGGCATCCATCATGACCCACTTGCTCCGGAAGCCGTCGACCCTCTTCCCAGTCTTCGAGATCGCGTTGGCCTTGGAGTACGCGACGAAGTTGGCGCATGCTAAGGTATGCTCGCCGTTGATTTGTAGGGAGAAGAAGTGGCACAGCAAAGCCACAGACGGCATCACCCCAACATGCGCCTCGCAGTAGTAGGCGAAAATCGACAAAAGGAGAATGGAGTTGGGCTGGAGATGAAGGGCCTGCAAACTGTAATGGCGGAGGACAGCGTAGAGGAACTCGGAGAAGGGCGGAACCAGGTCGGCGATGACGGCGTTCATGAAGAAGGGGTAGAAGGTGCTCCCCTTAGCCTCCGGCTCGTCGGAGCCAGCTCGGAGTTCGGTCTCCCCCATCTCGCTGCCCTCCACCGCCGTCATCTGGCGCGTAGCGACGAGATTCTTCTTCGACATGTTGGGGGCATCCAGGGCCGATGAATACCAAACTGGCAGCACGTCAGTCTCGGCCTTGCGGGGCGGCATTGCTCGCTGAAAGGGGAGGAATGGAGCGGATTTGGAGATTTCGGAAGTAAGAGAGCAAGGAAGGGGATCTGGAGCAAGGCGAAGGAGAGCAATGAAGGAAAGCCTTACCCAGGCCAGCGTTTTGTTAGTCGGGCAATTGCCGAAGCAGCGTGAGTAAGCGGAGACGCCCACGTCCAATCAATCGCCATGCGGCGACCAAGGCCGCATGCTGTTGGGGCCCACGGCGCTCCGCACTTGCCCTTTGGCTTTGCCACTAAGCCAACTCCGAGCACGCCTTGGTCCCGGGGGCTACTGTTGACATTCAGGGAATGGGGGTCCCCAGACTTGCCTGCCTGTGGCCTGCAGCGTGGCTCAGCCAGTGGCCCGGTACGGCCCGTCTTCATCAACCAAACACTCAAGACCCTCGCGAGGGGCCAAGCCTCATGGGACGGACAACGCAGGGCCTCCTCAGGGGCGGCCTCACCAGGCAGGCTCGCGAGGAGGCGGAGAGATCAAGGCGAGGGGTGCCTCGCGAGGTGCTCATGACGCAAGCCATGACGTTCAAGACCAAGCGGGCGCTAGCCTGTGCAGTGTCCTTGTTTCCTCTTTGGTGCAAAGGGGGCGAGCGCAGGCGCGGAGTACCGAGGCATCAGGCAAAGGTTTCCATATTGGTGCAACGAGACCAAGACCAGCAGAGCAGCAGGACGGAGGTCATCATGGAGCCCAAGACGGTGTCACCACTAGTGCCTTTGGCAGTCGAAGACCACCTTTAGTCAGGATAGCTTGTACTAGCTGTCCCCTTTCAAAATGGTTGTTGTTGGCTCCCTTCTTGCTCAATATTTGGGAAGAGGACTAGGTCCACTATATATAAGGGCTAGCCACCACAGTAGAGGGCAATGAGATCTAGAGACAAGAGAGACGGATAGTCTCCTCTCCAAACACACCACCACAAGAACACCTCTCCTCGTGAGGTTGTTCTTCCTCTGTACTGTTCATCATTAGCCCAAGAGGCAATCCACCACACCACACACTGGATTAGGGTATTACACCATAACGGTGGCCCGAACTAGTATAAACCTCGCGTCTCTTGTGTTGTTCATCGTGCTAGCTAGAAATCGCGGCGAGGTTGTGGCCGTGTTTCGGTAGGGAGAAGATCTTCGTGCGCACCCCAGAGTTCGAACCTTAAGGTTTTGCCGAAACCCGATATCCGAAAAGGCCCACCTTCGGTGCCCATTCTTCTGGTATATAAGTCATTTTGACCTAGAAAAAAGAAAGAGAGGACTTTTGGGATGGAGCACCGCCGTCTCGAGGCGGAACTTGGGCAGGAGCACTTTTGCCCTGCGGCGGAGCGATTCCGTCGTGGGAACTTCCCTCCCGGAGGGGGAAATCATCGTCATCATCATCACAAACAACTCTCCCATCTTGGGGAGGGAAATCTCCATCAACATCTTCAATAGCACCATCTCATCTCAAACCCTAGTTCATCTCTTGTGTTCAATCTTGTTACCGGAACTATAGATTGGTGCTTGTGGGTGACTAGTAGTGTTGATTACATCTTGTAGTTGATTATTATATATTTTATTTGGTGGAAGATTATATGTTATGATCCAATATGCTATTTAATACCCCTCTGATCTTGTGCATGATTATCATTTGTGAGTAGTTACTTTTATTCTTGAGGTCACGGGAGAAATCATGTTGCAAGTAATCATGTGAACTTGATATGTGTTCGATATTTTGATAGTATGTATGTTGTGATTCCCTTAGTGGTGTCTTGTGAACATCGACTACATGAAACTTCACCATATTTGGGCCTAAGGGAATGCATTGTGGAGTAGCAATTAGATGATGGATTGCGAGAGTGACAAAAGTTTAACCCCAGTTTATGTGCTATTCCATAAGGGACCGATCGGATCCAAAAGTTTATTGCTATGGTTAGAATTTATTCTTAATACTTTTCTCGTAGTTGCGGATGCTTGCGGGAGGGTGAAAGTGCAAGTGGCACTTATTCTATATTTTGGTATGATGACAATGTGGTTAGTTGAACTAATATCAGTTTCTAAAGTTTATCTCAGGATATTGGTTCCAAGTGCTCCTTGATGGAGATGTGCGATCCCCACCCCCCCCCATTTCATAAAGGACAAAGGCGTGGTCTTCCGGCGCTTCGAAGGTTTTAGTTTTTGGTTTGCTTCGAGTCATAGGAAAGACCGCACTATTAAGAGGGGTTTGTGTGGATGAAAGTTGTGTGGGAATGCCATTACCAAACCTTATACACTTAGCCTACCCACTCCTACCACCTCAAATCCTAGTGTGTGTGCTTGTGGTACTCAGATAGTTTGTGACAGATACTTACAGGGTACCTCGTGCGCACGGGGTGTGAAACTCTCTAAGTACCCCGTGTGCACGGGGCTGACTTAGCCCGTGCGCACAGGGTCCAACGGGTAGATTCCCCACCCGGCCAAGAACACTATATAAAGCCTCTTCTTCCACCTCCAACCCCTAAACCTAATGTCTTGTTGAGCTCCACCATTGCTACACCCCATTTTGCTCAATACTCTCAATCCCTCCACCCAAACTTGTTGAAACTTTGGGGATTGGGAGAGAAGACCCAATCTACAACTTGACCAAACCAAATTGCGTTCCCCGCAACATTTCTTCCCCATTGACTTGGTTCTCTTGGAGCACTAGTGCAGAACCGAGCATTAGCACTGGTTCGTAAGGCTCTATAGTGCCGGTTACATAACCGCACTAATTTGTGGTCACTAGGCCCCTTTAGTACCGGTTCTGCATTTAACCGGTGCTAAAGGGCAACCACGTGGCACGAGCCAGCCCGGGACTGAGTTTTAGTACCGGTTGGTAAGACCAACCGTACTATAAGGTTTGGGGAGTTTTAGTTTTATGATTTCTTTTTCATTTAATTTTGTGTTTCCATTTTAATTCTTTTTCGTTTGCTGGTATTTTACGATACTACACATTGTACACGTTATGTGTGTGTGTGTGTGTGTGTATATATATATATAGTATTTCTAGTAGAACCAATCATGCATATATATATCACATCAATGTCTCACAAATTAAACCACCATATTAATTAATTCACACATACACACATGTATAGCTATATACAATTTCTCCTACATATGAATGTTGCCTTCGGAGCCGGTGGCATTAGCCTAATTGGTGCCTTCGGAGCACGATGACAATTGAAAGTGGTTTTCATGGGGGCGGTAGCGGGTAATAGAATTCTCCATTCGGATTTATGACCTGGTCGAGCAAAAATCCCGCTATTTCCTCTTGAAGTGCTTCTACGCTACCCGCTTTCTATGAGCTTCTCCGCACCTCTTTGAACTGTTAAGAAGGAGATCAATATGCATTTGTATTAGTTGTGTGACTAGCTAGATATCGATAATGGTGTAAAATTGTGAATAGTGTTCTAACAAGCGCATCCATCGCTGTCTTTTGAGATCTGCTCCTTTCGGACGCCATCATGCGAATGTTCTCGCAAACGCAGAATGCACACAGATCAGTCCCTACTACCGCTTCTGTGGCCTTTACGAGAATGGAATTTGATCGATAAAATTAATCAAGCATGATAATTAAAGAGATGGCAGCTAGCTAGCTAGCTAGTACTACTTAATTACTTACCTTGGGTCGAAACCATTGAAGCTTTTGTTTCCATTCGGCGGGCGTGACGCGATGAATCTTGCCCAAGCCCTGCCTACCGACAAAGAAAATGAATAAAGGGTTATTAAATAGTTCATATCATGAAATGACGAACTAAATAGGCCGAGATATATAGTTAATAATGATTGAAATTACCTGTTGACTATCCCATACAAGATGTTAAAGTCGGTGTTTTTGAGACTAGTGAGTCCAAGATTTCAACCTGTTCAAGGCCAACTTTAATGATACACAAGACCCAAGAAATCTGCACGCACACACGCTTACATGTCTTAATTAAGCGGGCATATGTAAGCAAAAACATGTAGCTAGCTAGTAGGCAAAAACAGAGAATTTGTAGTACAAGACAGTGTGACTCACTGGAAGTGGTAAGGAAGTAGTATATCTTCATTGTATTTGAGGCGCTTCAAGAACTCTAGCATGTTGTCCTCTACTTCCTTTGATTCATTAACGGTGTTTGGGTCAATGAACCCAATGCCATAGCGTCCAGCTTTTCTCATTTCATATATCTTCATCCTGCATAATACCACAGAAAAGAATATAGAGTGAGGATAATTACAGGTAATGATTGATCTCAAAAGGATCACTACAGCTAGCTTGAGACTTAAATTATAGAAAGAAATCACTTATAGACAATAGCAACTGACGATAGATTTGTCGAGTGCGTCTTGATTGTATAACTGAAACAGTTCTGAATACTCAACGGACCCAGCTTTCTCATGGTAGTAATGGTCCTGCTTGACATTCACCATGTGGGACAATCGATCTGAAATCTTGGTAATGTTCATGTACCATTGATGCAATTCATACATTCTCGTTGGGAGGTTCTTGACCTTGTCCGGCGCGACCAAAGGTTGGCCCCGACATATTTCCGCTTTACTTCATCCTCTCTAAGCAAAGGCATGGGCTCGATCTCGAGGAGTTGTCCAACAGTGATGTTGAGAACTTCACCGCATTATATGCTCCTCCGTTATTACCACATTGCCCACCTCGAACATGCACTGTTTGCCCACAATAATATTGGGGCGCAGATCTTTATCACCTGTTGTTGGCACAACAAGCGAGGGATCGATTATACCGCTTTGTTCTCCCACCGGGAATGGTTTTCCGCATTTTTGGCAGCTGCTTCTTGTTTGCTCGATCCCGATGTAGACGTGCTCGCCTCCCTTTGTTGACGTGCTCGATTTAACTTCCTGATGTGGCGCTCATAGTCTGTGTCAACAGGCTTGGAAGCTGGTGGTTGAGCCATACGAATGAAGTGGTCAATCGTTTCCTCAGGCACTTTCTCCCTTGGCAGCGGTGGCGGTTTCGGTGCAAAATGGGTTTCCACCTCGGCCTTCGATATGGCTGTGATTTCCTCCTCGGACTTGTCATAAGACCTCTGCAGAAGAGGCTTGAGGCTTGGACCATATTTATACCGCTTGCCTCCACCTGTACTTCCTGTACTACCTCGACTCATACCGCTACGCACCATAGCTGCGGGGTGTCTCTTCTGCGATTGTTGAGGCGGCGGAGACGGCTGACGGGACTGAGTTGGACGAGGAGGAGTGGCCTGAGGTTGTGCCGGACTTGGAGGAGGAGTGGACGTCTGACACTATGGCGGACTTGGAGGAGGAGGATTGTCCTGACACTTTGCTGGACTTGGAGGAGGAGGATTGTCCTGACACTTTGCCGGACGTGGAGGAGCGGGAGTCTGCTGACTCGGTGGCGGACTTCGATGAGGACTCGGGTGACGCGGTGTCGGTGGCCTTGGAAATATGATGCAATCCTTTTTCCATAGGATGATACGATGTTTGGCCTCTCCAAGAAAGCGCTCGCCGTCACCTCCAAAGAATGTCAAGTCTGTAGCCCGAATATGGTGGGTCCACCACCTCATCAACCACGACACGAGCATAGCCCGCTGGAATCGGGTTGCAATGGAAGGTTGCCTCGGGGGGATTTGTGAAAGCACAGCCGTCCGCCACCTTCATGGAAATGTTCTTCATTTTGACGTGTAGCTCACAGTTAGTGTTCTTCGTGATGTCATCCGCGGGGTCCGGGACGGAACCCACGCTGCTTCTCGGCATGGATGGGCCGGTGCTATCCAATGCTGGATCATCCGCTAGCTGCTGCAGCTGCTGAGACCCCATTTGATGGGTAAGTGAGTCGATCTGCTCCTGCTACCGCTAGAATTTGACTGCCAATTCCGCTTGACTTGCTTCTAGGCCTTGAAGGCGTTCATAGTCCCGCTTCCTCTGCTCCTCCTCCATCTTCCTCTTCTTCTCCTCCACAATCTTCTTTCTTGCACGGGTTCTGTAGTCGTTGTTCCAGTCTGAAAACCCTCATACCACGGCATAGCACCCTTGCCTCGTGTTCTTCCCGGTGTTCAGATTTCCCGGCACGCAGCGTAAGCTCGCGTTCTCTCTGTTGGGCTGGAACACCCCCGTTCGTGCCTCTTCTATTGCAACAAGTATCGCATCGTCGGCTCCCTTCAGACTTGCCCTCGTCGAAACATTGCCTGTCTCCCGGTCCAACTCCCCCCCATGCGCATAGAACCAAGTCCTGACCCTGGGGGGCCAGCTCTTAGTAGCCGGAGTGACACCTGCATCCTCCATCTCTTTCTCGACTTATCCCACTTAGGCATTGCCACCGCGCAGCCACCGCCCCAGCTTATGGAACTTATCCTTTTTTCGGCATTCTTCTTGTTTATTCTCGACCGTTCCTTAGCTAATTCCGAATCCTTGAATTTCACGAAATCGTCCCAATGATCACGTTGGTTCTCCAGTGTTCCCTTGAATACTGGAGTCTTCCTTCCTCCGTTGACGTACTTGTTCCATTCACCATTCTTGTAGTTCTTGAATGCAGTCGCCATCATCCTAAGAGCAGCCTCTTTGACTTTCTGGCACATCGCTTTCGTGAAATGATCCGTAGGGTGAAATGTTCCATGAGAGTATCCCAAAGCGAGATCTTTTGATTCTTGTCGACATAAGTAACATCTGGACGTGGCTTTGCTGGCGCTCTCCATTCTTGAAGTTTGATCGGGAGTTGGTCCTTCACAAGAACTCCACACTGACGAACGAACTTGTCCGCAATCTTCTTAGGCGCTACTGGTTTGCCAGTAGGGCCGCATGCCTCGATATTGTACTTTACGCCCGGCTTCAACTTTTTGTTCGGGCCTCGTTTCGTCCTTTTGACTGAAGATTTGCTCGATTCGGATGGCTGAAAGAACAAAGATCGATTCGTTAATATATCTTCAAGTCATTTAAAACATTTGATGATCACCAGATGCCTGCTTATATAAATATATATACCTCGTCGGTGTTTGTTGTTTCAGGATCAACATGTTCTTCGTCATCGTCATAATCATAGTTCATGACTTCGTCGCGACCGAATATCATAGCACCCTCTTCGGTGTTGTTTAGAAATTTGGAGCCGTCATAATCTTCTTCATTCTGATTATCATCTCGCCGCGTATCATATCGAACATAGTCATTTCTCCTCTCTCTGTCGGTATTATTCGCCATAGCTTTTGTTTAACTAATCCAAAAGAAATATAAAACAATTTAGTATTCAAATCTTGAATAATAGATATAATCTCGAATACATCGTCCGAATAATAGATATAATCTCGAATACATCGTCTCAAATAATATATAATATTGAATAGTACATCATGGCTATTAGCTAATAAAGATCGAATACTACAAAAGAATCTAGGACACTCGCGGTTCCTCCGTGGCAGGCGGTGGACACCCAAAGAAGGAACCCTCACAGATCATAGCTGAAGTGAGATCCCGAAGATCTTGCCACGTATTGGAGAACCTGCCGCCCTCTAACGCAACCATGTAGCGATGGACGTGCTCGTCCTCCTCCCTGACACAGCGACGTACCACCTCCGGCGGGGCCGGGTCCCTTCGCACCAAAACTGGCCCACGCGAACGCCACCAAACAAGATCAGGGTCGACAACGGGACCCACGGCCGGGTTCCTCGTCAAGCGGCGCGCCCCTCCAAGCAGCACCTCCCAGTGCCAGCCCAGCGGAGCCCAGTCCCGGACATGGGTCGGCTGGACATCGTCGCGAACGGGTCGACGGCGAGGATGCGGGCCGGGCATCGTCGAGAACAAATACTAGCTATATGGCCGCAAAAAGTAACATTTTTTTAATGATTGGATTTTGATAACTAAAATTTCTAACGTTTCTATATAACTAACATTTCTATAACATTTCTAACAATGCTATATATAACTAACATTTCTATAACATTTCTAATATTTCTATAACTAAAAAACAGAAAATAAATTATAACATTTATATATATATAACTAACATTTTTATAACTATTTCTATAACTAAAAACTGAAAAATTTCTAACAATTCTAACTTTTTATAAGTATTTCTATAACTAAAAAACAGAAAAATTTCTAACAATTTCTAACATTTCTAACAATTCTAACATTTCTAACTATTTCTAAAAACAGAAAAATCTATAACTAAAATGTATGTGTGTGTGTGCGTGCTCACCGGCAAGGCGGCGAGAGCGAGGGGCGCAATGCACGGGACGGCGACGGCGGCAAGCGACGACGGGACGGCGACGGCAGCGGGCGACGACGGGACGGGACGACGGGCGAGGCGGCAGCGACGGGACGGGACGTCTGGGCAGGGCGGCGACGATGACGGGGCAGTGGCGACGCTGCGGCGGGCGGCGGTGACGACGGGACGACGGGACGGCGACGGGTGGCGACGACGGGACGGGCGGCAGCGGGGCCGGGCGGCGCGACGCGGCGGGACGGGCGGCGACGCGGCGGCGGCGGCGACGCAGCAGAGGAGAAGAAGCGAGAGGAGAGATGAAAATCCATTAAATTTGAAGTGTTTTCTTATATAGAGGCACCTTTAGTACGGTTGGAGCCACCAACGGTACTAAAGGTCTGTTTTGAGCCAGCGGTGAAGCGCACCCTTTAGTACGGGTGGTGGCACAAACCGGTACTAAAGGCCCCCTTTAGTACGGTTTGTGCCACGACCCGATACTAAAGGGTGCGATGCTGCAGTGCGGATCGGGAAGTTTAGTCCCACCTCGCTAGTCGAGGGCTACCGACTGGTTTATAAGCCCAGTCGGTAGCTCTCTCGAGCTCTTGTCCTAATCAGGCCTCTGGGCCTACATCATCCTCGCCTTGTGGGCCCTCTCATTTGAGGGCCTGCATCTGGCCCAATGAAAGGTTGTGTCACTAGTCGTATGCAAGCCGCTTTGGCCCAGTAGGCGGGCTTTTTTTTCTTAATTTTTTTGTTTTATTTATTTTTGAGTTATTTTTTGCTGTACTTAGAGTTTCTTTGTGAATATTTTTGCTTTACGTACAAAAAATTACAAACTTTCTATTAGTGCCGTAGATTTCAAATTTGAATAGTTTAAATTTTGAATTAATTGAAATTTGTGTGAATCACTAGTTTGTGAATAACTTAACTTTGAAAAAGTTTTTCAGTGATTCTTTTTCTTATGTTTAATATTAGTGTGTTTTATCATTATATTCAATTTAGTAATGCTTAGGTTATTTAAAAATGAAATGCCTTTGTAACAGTTCAGTTTTAAATGAAACCACGATACTTGAAAGAGATTGTCCATTTTGTACACGAAGTGCATCCAGCTTTTGCGTAACCCTCTCTACTTTCTTGCACATGCTATTTGTATGAAATTATGATACCATGCCAACTTTCAACCTTTTCTGAGTTCATTTGAATTGCTTTTCAATTTCAGGGTCATTTAGCTGGAAAAAATCAGTAAATGCATGAAAAGAATTTGTTTGCACATAAAATTTCTTCGCTTTCAAATGCCAAAACACATAACTACCCTAACTATTACAGACATTCCCTCCGGGGTGTGAAACACGAAGAAAGTGATGATAGTGAAGCCGATCACATCCCGATCTTTGGGTGTGAAACTTTTTCTTCGCGTGTGTCCCTTTGCGCCGTAACCATGGAAAATCTTCATCATTTAACGGGATGCTCGGGTCAATATTCATTGTGAATGGAGCAATTTCATCAAACTTTTCATAATCTACTGACTTGTCTGTCTTGTCATCCACTCCCATGATGTTTCTCTTCCCAGAAAGAACTATGTGCCGCTTTGGCTCATCGTACGATGCATTCGCTTCCTTATCTTTGCTTTTTCTTGGCTTGGTAGACATGTCCTTCACATAGAAAACCTGTGCCACATCATTGGCTAGGACGAATGGTTCGTCTGCATGCGCAAGATTGATGAGATCCATTGTTGTCATTCCGTACTGCGGGTCTTCCGTTACCCCGCCTCATGTCATATTGACCCATTTGCACCGAAATAAAGGGACCTTTAAACCACGTCGATAGTCAAGTTCCCATATGTCCTGTATATAACCATAATATGTTTCCTTTCCCGTCTTGGTTTCTGCATCAAAGCGGACACCACTGTTTTGGTTGGTGCTCTTCTTATCTTGGGCGATCGTGTAAAATGTATTACCATTTATCTCGCACCCTTTGAAAGTCATTATATTCAAGATGGTAACGGGGACAACAAGTACAGGTCATCTTCAATAGAGGTGTCATGCATGGTGCGTGTTCGCAACCAGTTGGCGAAACTCTGGTTTGTTCACGTGTAATCCACTCATCGACCGCTCCGGGTGTTTGGGCGTAGCAAATTCTTGTGTTCATCCATATACGGAGCCACCAAGGTGGAATTATGTAGAAGCTGTAGTGTGCTTCAAGAGAGAATGTCCGTCCATACATATTATTTGTTCCCCTCCTAGCGTGCCTTTTCCATCCATGCGCCCTTATGCCGCGATTCAGGAACACCAATCAGCTTAAGGTCAGGAATAAAGTCAATACAAAACTCAATGACCTCCTCATTTTGATGGCCCTTGGTGATGCTTCCTTCTGGCCTAGCACGGTTATGAACATATTTCTTTAAGACTCCCATGAACCTCTCAAAGGGGAACATATTGTGTAGAAATACAGGACCCAAAACGTTAATCTCTTCGCATAGGTGAACTAGGACGTGCGTCATGATGTTGAAGAAGGATGGTGGGAAAACCAACACGGCCCGACAAGACATTGCACCAAATCATTACAGAACCTTGGTATGATTTCTGGATCGATTACCTTCGAGAGATTGCATTGAGAAATGCACATAGCTTCACAATGGCTAATCGAGCGTTTTCGGTAAAGCCCCTCAATGCAACCGGAAGCGATTGCGTCATAATCACGTGGCGCTCATGAGACTTTAGGTTCGGAACTTTTTCTCGGCATGTTTATTATTCCTTTATATTCAACGAGAAGTCGACGGTACCTTAATATCGAGCGGGCATTCAAAGAAGATTTCCTTCTCTTCTTTGGTAAGAGCGTAGCTTGCATGACCACGATGTATGCCGTCTTCTCCGTGCATACGTTGCTGGTCCTCCCGTGCCTCAGGTGTATCTTTTGTCTTCCCATACACGCCCAAGAAGCCAAGCAGGGTCACGCAAAGATTCTTCGTCACGTGCATCACGTCGATTGCGGAGCGGACCTCTAGGTCTTTCCAATATGGCAGGTCCCAAAATATAGATTTCTTCTTCCACATGGGTGCGCGTCCGTCCGCGTCCTTCGGAACAGGTTGTCCACCAGGACCCTTTCCAAATATCACCTTCAAATCCTTGACCATATCATGTACATCAGCACCAGTACGATGGCGAGGCTTCGTCCGGTGATCCGCCTCACCTTTGAAATGCTTGCCTTTCTTTCTTACGGGATGCTGCTCGGAAGAAATCGATGATGTCCTGTACACATTCTTCTTACAACTATTCAAATATATATCGTCGGTATCATCCAAACAGTGCGTGCATCCGCGGTATCCCTTGTTTGTCTGTCCTGAAAGGTTACTGAGAGCAGGCCATTCATTGATGGTCACAAACAGCAACGCCTTGAGGTCAAATTCTTCCCCCATGTGCTCATCCCACGCACGTACACCTGTTCCATTCCACAGTTGTAAGAGTTCTTCAACTAATGACCTTAGGTACACATCAATGTCGTTGCCGGGTTGCTTAGGGCCTTGGATGAGCACTGGCATCATAACGAACTTCCGCTTCATGCACAACCAAGGAGGAAGGTTCTACAAACATAGAGTCACAGGCCAGGTGCTATGGTTGCTGCTCTGCTCCCAAAAAGTATTAATGCCATCTGCGCTTAGACCAAACCATACGCTCCTTGCGTCATCTGCAAACTCCTTCCCATACTTTCTTTCGATTTTTCTCCACTGTGACCCGTCAGCGGGTACTCTCAACTTTCCATCTTTCTTACGGTCTTCTCTGTGCCATCGCATCGCCTTGGCATGCTCTTTGTTTTGGAACAAACGTTTCAACCGTGGTATTATAGGAGAATACCACATCACCTTGGCAGAATCTTCTTCTGGGCGCCGCCCTCAACATCACCAGCTCATCGCGCTGATCTTATAGCGCAATGCACCACATACCGGCAAGCGTTCAAATCCTCGTACTCACCGCGGTAGAGGATGCAATCATTAGGGCATGCATGTATCTTACGCACCTCTAACCCTAGAGGGCGACAGCCTTCTTTACTTCAGTCGTACTCTCGGGCAATTCGTTGTCCTTTGGAAGCATATCCTTTATCATTACCAGCAACTTTCCAAATCCCTTGTCAGATACACCATTCTCTGCCTTCCATTGCAGCAATTCCAGTGTGGTGACCAGCTTTTTCTTGTCACCTACGCAATTCGGGTACAACAATTTTTTGCGATCCTCTAACATGCGCTGCAACTTCTTCTTCTCCAAATCACTTGCGCAGTTTCTCTTTGCATCGGCAATGGCCTGACCTAGATCATCAACGGGCTCATCTGATGCCTCTTCTTCAGCTTCTTCCCGCCTTGCCGGCTCAGCTTATTCCGCATTACGGCTCAGCTTCTTCCCCATTGTTGTATCATCGTATTCAGGGAACCCATGGCCAGATAGCTGTCGTCGTCCTCTTCTTCTTCATTGTCTTCCATCATAACCCCTCTTTCTCCGTGCTTGGTCCAAACATTATAGTGGGGCATGAAACCGGACTCAAACAGTGGGCGTGAATGGTTCTTGGCGTAGAGTAATTGCGATCATTCTTCTGACAAAGACATGGACAAGGCATAAAACCATCCGCCCGCTTGTTTGCCTCGGCCATAGCGTAAAAGTATGCACGCCCTCAACGAACTCGGGAGAGCATCGGTCATCGACATCCATTGCGGCTCATCTTCATTACACAACACCGAATAGACCAAATTAATACAAGTTCATACATAAAGTTCATACAACACTTAAATGCAACAAACAAATAACTCTCTAGCTAAAGCATTTAAATGCAACAACAAATGCGATCAAGATCGCAACTAAGGTAACAATTGATCCAACAGCATAATGATACCAAGCCTCACTATCGATGGCATATTTTCTAATCTTTCTATTCTTCAAGCGCATTTTCTCCATCTTGATCTTGTGATCATCGATGACATTGACAACATGCAACTCCAATTCCATCTTCTCCCCCTCAATTCTTTTCAATTTTTCTTTCAAGTACTCGTTTTCTCTTTCAACTAAATTTAACCTCTCGACAATAGGGTCGGTTGGAATTTCCGTTTCACATACCTCCTAGATAAAAATATCTATGTCAACTTGATGGGCATAATTTGTCATAAACACGAAATGCAACAAATAGTTTTAAAAGATAATATACCACATCCGAATCATAACAAGGACGAGGGCCGACGGGGACGGATATCAAAACCATGGCACTATGTATAACAAACAACGTACGGGTAAGATAATTATTACATGATTAACTATATATCCAAATCACACAAACATCATTTTTTTATATAAAATTTCATGAACAAGAGGCTCACCACAAGGTGGTGCCGGTGATGGGACGATCTGAGGCGATCGGCGGTGGTTCGACGGAGATTTAGAAGGCACTAAGTAAACCACACCTACATATGCAAACTAAGTGTTATTTTTGACCTCAAATTGCATATAAATCAAATACTAGCACATATATATATTTCCTCCCAAATTACTAAACTCGCAAATTAGTAACTATACAAAGCATGAGAAGAGCTAATCTAGCAATGAGAGTTGAAAGGACAAAGTTGCTAACCTTTGTGATCATTTGAATGGATGGGGGCCTTCAAATCTTGACAAATTTTGGGCAAAATTTGTGAGGAGCTCGAGGGGAAAGGGGAAGAACAGAGAGGAGGGGGGAAAGGGGAAGAACAGAGCGAGCTCGGGTGGACGAAGGGTTTATGTAGGACGACCTTTAGTACCGGTTCGTGCCAAGAACCGGTACTAAAGGTGCTGGAGGGGGCCCAGACTGACAACATCCTGCCACCACTCTCATTAGTACTAGTTCGTGGCACGAACCGGTGCTAAAGGTTAGCCACGAACCGGTACTAATGAGAGCAGCCCGGCTAGCCGTTGGAACCGGCACTAATGTGTACATTAGTGCCGGCTCTAATACAAACCGGCACTAATGTGCTGCACGTTTGACCCTTTTTCTGCTAGTGGAGCTTGGCCTCCTAGGCGGCTAGAGGTTCCTCCGGAAGCTTCCTTGCTTGTGGTGTGCTCCGAAGAAGTTTGTAAAGGTGTGGTGGTCGCCTTCAAGACCAACCCCGAGTGATTTGAGGCTCATCCATTGGGGGTGACTCGAAGGAGATTACGGTGAGCCTTTGATAACCCGCAAGTATACGAGATAAATTGTAGCCTCTTTCGATAAGTAAGAGTGTCGAACCCAAGAGGAGATAAAGGTAGAACAAATATTCTCTCAAGTCCTATCTGCCACTGATACGACTCTACGCACGCTTAGTGTTCGCTTTACCTAGAACAAGTATGAAACTAGAAGTACTTGTAGGTGTTTGTTGGATAGGTTTGCAAGATAATAAAGAGCACGTAAATATAAACTAGGGACTATTTAGATAAAGAAGCAATAAAGTAAATATAGCGAGTGTGGAAAAGTGGTGGTAGGAGTTGTGAAATTGTCCTAAGCAATTGCCTACTTTACTAGACCGGTAATCACTATTGCAATTCAATTTGAGGGAGAGGCATAAGCTACCATACTTTCTCTTCTTTGATCATATCCACTTATGATTGGAACTCTAGCAAGCATCCGCAACTACTAAAGATCATTAAGGTAAAATCCAACCATAGCATTAAAGCATCAAGTCCCCTTTATCCCATACGCAAACAACCTACTTACTCGGGTCTGTGCTTCTGTCACTCACGCCACCCACCATAAGCAAATCATGAACATATTGCAAACCCTACAGCGGGGATCCCTCACACTTGCGCGACATGGAGAGCACCATAGGACATCACCAATAATAAAACATGCAACTCAAACCAATCCCAGCAATTCATCAATCACCAATAGGACAATGAAAATTTACTCAGACATCATAGGATGGCAACACATCATTGGATAATAATATGAAGCATAAAGCACCATGTTCAAGTAGAGGGTACAGCGGGTTGCAGGAGAGTGGACCGCTGAATATAGATGGGGGAAGGTGATAGACATGTTGGTGAAGGTGGCGGAGGTGTTGGTGAAGATCGCGGTGATGATGATGGCCCCCGGCAGTGTTCCGGCGCCACAAGAAGCAAGGGGGAGAGAGCCCCCCTTCTTCTTCTTCTTCTTCCTTGACCTCGTCCCTAGATGGGAGAAGGGTTTCCCTTCTGGTCCTTGGCTCCCATGGCGTGGGAGGGGCGAGAGCCCCTCCGAGATTGGATCTATCTCTCTGTCTCTCTCTGTTTCTGCGTTCTCGGATTCTACCCTGGCACCGTTTCTTTTATATCCGGAGATCCGTAATTCCGATTGGATTGAAACCTTCTGTTGTAGGGTCAAACCCTAGGAAGGATTTTTTTCACGCTTGAAGGGGGAAAAGGAGGAAAAACTCAAGAACACCAAGAACACCAAGAACAAATCTCTCAAACAAAACCAAGTATCACATCCACTAGAGTAGCACACATGAGATCCACAAGATTACAAGATCAATACAAGGAGAGTAGCACTTGGTAAATTCTTCCCACTTTGTGAGGTCTTGATGATCTTCTCCAAGAGGAGGCCTTGATAATCCAATGGATTCTTCCCTAGGTGGGGGCTTGAGATCCTATGAGGAGGGGATACAAGGAGACAAGCTCACAATGCTTAGTCTAATCTTTGCTAACCCTACAAATGACCCTGGAGGTGTCTTTATATAGTCTAGGGGCGAAACAAGGCAAAAAGAGGGGGATACAAGGCCAAAAAGGTCATCAACGTGCGGTTGATTTAAGGGGCCGGCACCGGGCAACTTGGGCCGCACTGGGCTGCTCAGGGGCGGCCGGCATGTGGCGGGCACCCAGGCCCAAGTCCTGCACCCGGGTGGCGCTGAGATGGCCGGTGGCTCGGCCGGGCACCGGGGCCTCAAGCCCGGCACCCGGGGACGCTGAGATGGCGGGTGGCTCGGCCGGGCACCCGGGCCTCAAGCCCGGGCACCCGGGCAAAGCCAGCTGGGGCAGCAAGGGCCGAGCACCCGGCCAGCCTATGCCCGGGCACCTGGGGCGCGGCTGTAGGTGGCCAGGGGCCCGAGCACCCGGGGACTGCAGGGGCCGGGCACCCGGTGACCGGTGCGTCCAGGGGGTTTGCCCCTTCTCCTCCTTCTTCATCCTTCTCGTTCTCTTCTTCCTTCTCTTCCTTTCATTGCCTCGAGGTCACTTGAGTCTTCGTCCTCTCCTTCTCACCATTGTCTTCTTGGTACCTAAGCATGCACAATGTTTCCGATGACGGTAGAATCCAACTCTCATGTGAAACCGAGTGAAACTCGAAGATGAGAGAATCAACCTCGTTCTCGATGGCGCGTGCACGTGCTCGTGTCATTGGTCCACTTGGATCTTGCGTTGGTGATGGAGTGTCGGTGCGAGTAGTCGAGGGATGCTCTGCATCATCCTCCCCCCCTTGGGAGAGATCCGTCCACGGATTGTGCTCTTCATCACCATGGTAATTGGCCAAGTCTTTGACGTTGAAGATGTCGCTAACGTTGTACTTGTTGCGTGGGATGTCCACCTTGTAGGCATTGTCGTTGTAGCGTGCGATCACCTTGAATGGGTCGTCGGCTCGTGGTAGTAGCTTGGACTTTTGTTCCTTGGGGAAGCGGTCTTTGCGGAGATGTATCCATACTTGATCACCCGGTTGGAACACCATCGGAGACTTGTTGATGTTGAGCTTGGTGGAGAGGCGTTGCACTTGGCGCTCGATCGTGGAACGTGTTTCTTCATGCATCTTCTTGAGGTAGGCGGCTCTTTCACTTGCGTCCATGTTTGCTCGTTCTTGAAGTGGTAGAGGAAAGATGTCCAATGGCGACAAAGGGTTGAAACCGTAGACGACCTCGAAGGGTGACTTGCCGGTTGTAGAGTGTCTTGCATGATTGTAGGCGTACTCGGTGATGGGTAGGCACTCCTCCCACTCCTTGATGTTCTTCTTGATCAACACACGTAGGAGAGTCGCAAGCGTCTGGTTGGTGACTTCCGTTTGTCCATCGGTTTGAGGATGATATGCCATGGAGAATAGTAGCTTGATTCCGAGCTTGGTGCATAGTGTCTTCCAAAAGTTGCTTAAGAACTTGACGTCTCGATCCGACACAATTTTCTTTGGCACGCCGTGCAACCACAAGATTTCCCTACAAAAGAGATTGGCAACATGTGAAGCATCGTCTATCTTATTGCATGGGATAAAATGAGTCATTTTAGAGAAACGATCCACAACAACAAAAACCGAATCCTTGCCATCTTGAGGTCTAGGTAATCCAAGCACAAAATCCATGCTAATGTCTTCCCAAGGTTGATGTGGAATAGGTAAAGGCATATGTAAACCATGGGATTGAGAGTGTGACTTAGCTTTGCAACATGTAGAGCACCGGTTGGTGAAGCGGGCAACATCGCGAAACATCTTGGGCCAATAATAGTTCTTGGAGAGCGTGGCGAAAGTCTTGTCGCGTCCAAAGTGTCCCATGAGTCCACATCCATGAGCCTCCTGCAAAAGGAGCAAACAAAGAGAAGACTTGGGAATGCATAGTTTGTTAGCTCTCATAAGCTAACCATCTTTGATATAATATCGTTCCCAAGAAGTATGCGTCACACACTTAGCGTAAGGAGTGGCAAAAGTCACATCACCCTCATACAAATCTTTGATATGATCAAATCCTATGACATTCAATTCAACTTGAGTAAGTAACATGCATTTGCGGGAAAGGGCATCCGCCACCACGTTTTCTTTGCCCTTGATGTACTTGATCACATAGGGAAAAGATTCAATGAATTCACTCCATTTAGCATGACATTTATTCAACTTGGTTTAACCTTTGAGGTTTTTAAGTGTTTCATGATCGGTATGTATGACAAACTCATGCGGTCTAAGATAATGCTCCCACACATGTAACACATGCACTAAAGAAAACAATTCTTTGTCATAGATGGGACAGTTAAGTTGAGCACCAGAAAGTTTTTCACTAAAATAAGCAATAGCTCGTTTTTCTTGCATCAAAACTCCACCAATTTCGGTACCACTTGCATCGCAATGAACCTCAAAAGTTTTGTCAAAGTTGGGTAAAGCAAGAACCGGAGCATGTGTAAGGAAAGATTTGAGCTCATCAAAAGCGGTTGATTGCAAAGGTTCCCAAACAAAAGGAGCATTCTTCTTGCTCAAAGCATGCAAAGGAGCGGCAATAGTGCTAAAATCTTTCACAAAGCGACGATAAAAACCCGCAAGGCCAAGAAAACTTTGCACTTGTTGCAAAATGGTGGGTTGGGGCCAATTTTTAATTGCTTCAATTTTAGTTTCATCAACATGGACACCCTTGGAAGATACAACAAAACCCAAGAAAACCACTTTGTCAACACCAAATGTGCACTTTTTCATGTTGGCATAAAGACTTTCCTTGCGAAGTGTTTGCAAAACAGCCCTAACATGATTAAGATGCTCTTTCATAGTTTTGCTAAACACAAGAATATCATCAAAGTAAACCACAACAAAGACTCCAATATAAGGGCGAAGTACATGATGCATGAGACGCACGAAAGTACCAGGAGCTTCCAATAAACCCATAGGCATGACAAACCATTCATATAAGCCAAATTTGGTTTTGAAAGCGGTTTTCCATTCATCACCCTCTTGTATGCGGATTTGATAATAGCCACTTTTAAGATCTATTTTTGAGAAAAAGTTGGCTCCACTAAGTTCATCAAGCATATCATCTAAGCGAGGAATGGGATGCCTATAGCGAACGGTAATAGCATTTATGGATCTACAATCGGAACACAAGCGAAAGCTACCATATTGCTTGGGCACAAGTATAACGGGAACGGCACAAGGGCTTAAGCTTTCACGTACATGACTGTTGTCGCTGAGTTGTTGTACTTGTCGTTGAATCTCCTTTGTATCTTCGGGATTGACGCGGTAGGGAAACTTGTTTGGAAGAGGAGCTCCGGGGATGAGGTCAATTAGATGCTCAATGCCTCGAAGAGGAGGGAGACCCGGAGGTAGCTCATCACGGAAAACATCTTGAAATTCCTGCAAAAGAGATTGAAACACCAAAGGTAGCTCGTAAGCGGTGTTAGTTTTTGGTTCTCCATCCTTGCACACAAGGACAAAGTGCATCACACTCGATGGGTTCTCACACACTTCTCTCATCTCACTTTTTGTGGCAAATAGTATGAGGTTTTTCTCTCTAGGCGAAGAGGCGCTCAAGTTTGGCTTGTGGCTCTCACTCACGTTTGGGTGGATCACTTTCTCACTCTTCTCTCCATGGTGGGTGGCTTGCTTGTCGGCTATCACTTGACTAGGAGACATAGGTCGTAGCACATATTCCTTCCCTTTCATCTTGAAACTATAGTGATTGGTACGCCCATTGTGGATAACACCACGGTCGAATTGCCATGGTCGACCAAGAAGGAGGTGGCAAACGGTCATTGGGACCACATCACACTCCAAAGTGTCCTCATATGCACCAATTTTGAAGGAGACTTGGACCGTATGCTCAACTCGGATAGTGCCGGAGTCACTTAGCCATTAAACCTTGTAAGGGTGCAGATGCTTCCTCTTGACCAATTGAAGCTTGGGGCATAGTTATTCACTTGCCAAATTGTGGCAACTACCTCCATCGATGATGACCTTGACGGACCTTCCATTGATGCCGGCCTTGGTGTGGAAGATGTGGCATCGTTGGTCTTCTTCTTGGTGGTGTTGGAGCGTCAAGACCTTGGAGACCACAAGAGAGGGACTTGAATCATTGTCGCAAAAGACCTGGTCATCTTCATCTTCATTCACACGCCGGTGCATGGCCACGTGCTCAATGGCTTCCATTTCTTCTTCACTCATTGAGTCATATGTGTCGTCATCGTTGAAGATCATCGTTCGCTTGTTGGTGCATTGGAAGGACTTGTGGCCTCGGCCGCCACATGTGAAACACTTGATTGAACTTGTCTTGACGGGATCATCGGGAGGCGCCGAAGATGAAGGAGTCTTGGATTTGGAGGTGCTTGCCGGAGGACGAGTCGAGGAAGGTGCCACTTGCTAGGAACTTGACTTGTCGCCGGTACATGGTGATGCTCGAGTTGATGTAGGAGGTCCCAAAGTCGTGGGAGCTTGAAAGTAGGAGCCGTAGGTCTTGGACGAGTATTTGGAGTATTTCAAGTCATCTTGCACTTGTCGCTCGGCCTTGGCCGCTTGATGAACTAGCTCAAGAAGGTTGGAGTATGGTTGGAAGTCGTCGATCCGCTTGATTGGGTGGTTGAGGCCGTTCAAGAAGCGTGCCATTGTTTGCTCGTCATCTTCCTTGACATTGGCTCCTATCATGGCAATCTCCATTCCTTGGTAGTATTCTTCCACCGTCTTGGTACCTTGCTTGAGGAGTTGCAACTTCTTGAAAAGATCTCGAGTGTAGTGAGTAGGCACAAAGCGGGCTCTCATGACTTCCTTCATGGCATCCCAAGTTGTGATTGGTGGTTTGCCTCTTGTATGTCGTCGCTCGATCACTTGTTCCCACCAAATGAGGACGTGGTCTTGGAACTCGAGGGAGGCCATGGCTATCTTCTTTTCTTCATCGTAGTTGTGGAGGCGAAAAATCTTGTCCACCTTCAATGCCCAAGATAGATATTCTTCGGGATCATTGCTTCCAGAGAACTTTGGCATGGTGAACTTGAGCTTGCTGTAGCGGAGTTCTTCATCTTGATAGCGGTTGTGATATCGCTCTTGCCTTGGAAAGTCCTCAAGTGCTCGTTCCTCATGATGTCGCTCTTGGCATGGAGGAGGGTCTTGAAGCACTTGTTCCACTTGGTGTCGCTCTTGTCTTGGAGGAGGACGAGGAATGTGCGCTTGGTTGCGCCTTTCTTGTTGTTCTTCACGTCGAGCGGCTTCTTCTTGTATCTCGCGTCGAAGAGCTTCCTCTTGTTCCCGCACTTGGCGGTTGCGAACTTCAACGCTCTAGTGGCCTCGCGTAGATCTTGTTGTGCTTCAAGTGCCTGAGCTTCACGGTCGAGGGCTTGTGCTTCATGTTGCTCTTGTGCTTGTCGAAGTG
Organism: Aegilops speltoides; assembly: GCA_021437245.1. Classification (NCBI taxonomy): domain Eukaryota; kingdom Viridiplantae; phylum Streptophyta; class Magnoliopsida; order Poales; family Poaceae; genus Aegilops; species Aegilops speltoides. The sequence continues at coordinate 256,984,343 of CM038145.1, read as the reverse complement.
CATCACCGTCTTGAGGGGCCCAAGGTGGTACTTGTGGAGGTATTTTCTCTTGCTCCATTGCTCCATGAGGGACTTGGTGTCGCATCCATTCACGTGCTCGAACTCGGTCTTGTAATCCATTGCCATGGAATGGATTTTCTTGAGCTTGGTGAGCTTGATGATGATCACGTCGAGGAGGGCGAGTTCGTGGTGGACTTGCATCATAAGAAGAGTAGTCTGAAGATTGCCGACTTGTACGGTGACTTGAGTGGCGCCATCTTGAAGAAGCCAATGAGGAAGACGGGCGTCGAACGATCATGTTGCGGAGCTCTTCCATTTGTGTGTTGAATTTGTCGTCGATGTTTTGACGAAGGTCGGAGGCGTGTTGTTCGAAGCGTTCACCCAATGCGATGTTTTCTTGATGGAGCGCTCGTTGCGCGATGAAGAAGTGGTTCTTGGAGACATATCCGGAATCATCACCTTGCTCCTCGAAAAGTGGGTTCGACGACGCGCTTGGCCTATCCATCATAACCAAGTGCGGTGAGTAGGAAAGTGAGAGAACAATACCAAAGTTACCTTCTCCGAGGATTGAAGATGTAACAAGTGTCACTCAATGTAATGCCACAATAGGAGAATTGGAACCGGGTTTGTTTCTCACACCTACAAGTAAGAGGCTTATGGAGTAGCTCGGTTAGGATGGTGGCAAAAATTTCAAGCAAATGTTAGTCAAGATATCGATAAGGTTGAGAAGGTTCACAAAAATGCAAGTAAAGCAAATAGATCAAACCCAAATGTATCACTAGGTACACACGCACGGAAGATAGATGGGATCCGCACAACCAAGGAGTGAGCTCAAAATGTGCAACCACGGAAAATGCTCTTGTTGTGCGAATGCTCGAGAGACACTAGCTCGATTGCTCAAATGGGTAAGATACGCTTATGCACCTACCTATGAGAGAACCGTGCCGTCTTCAATCCCAACTATTGTATATATGCGATGACCAAGATGATATAGGTATGCAAATGGCTCAACTCTATTGCTTACAAGCTCTTTGTTTCTCCTCTTTTGCTTAAAAGCTTTTCTTCTTTTTTTTTGTTTTTCTCTTCTATGCTTGATGCTCGAGCCGAGTATGATATGAGACAAGTATGTATGATATGCACGGGAGAGACTTATGGCACTAAGATGATAACACGATCACTACGATGCACAAAAAGCGTGGCTCGACAATTCTCAACTTGCTAGTATCAATGGGTAAGCGACGCAAAGTGGCTCGGGCTATCAATGCAAAAGCAAGGTAAGGAGTAAGTGTCGTCGAGGTTACCGTCCTTTCTTACGGTTAGCGATGAAGATGACTCCGAGTCGATGATGGTGACGAAGGTGTCACACGCTCCTAAGTAGCCAAAACACCTTAGGAAACACAAATGGCAACACAAAATCGGTCAAATGCGGAAGGTGGGTGTATTTGTGATGATTTTTTTGTATGGGGGTTAATGGTGGTAGTAGTGGGATGAGTGGATGGGGGATGTCAAGAGCTTCTAAACGAGCTAAAGAACACGAATAATGGGCTTGGGAGGTGGAAGTTATGGCCAAAATGGTGTTGGTAGTGGGCTGATTTGGGTGGGTGCGGGCACCCGAGGGTGTGAGGTGCGGGTGCCCGGGGTTGGCTGGGCATGGTGCGGGTGCCCGGTGGTTCGAGGTGCGGGCACCCGGTGGTGGCCGATTTGGGAGGAAATCTTTGGGGAAAGGCCAAATTCGGTGGATTTCGTGGTGGGAAGGGTGGGGATTGTTGGGGAGGGGCTAGATCTACTTGCCAAACATCAAATCCATGGACCAAAACTACCAAATCTCACAAGATCCAACAAATTGCAAGAAAAATTTTTGGGGCTATTTTTGTGGGGATTTTCGGATTTGGATGAAAAACAACAAAATCAAGCTAGCAAATGGGGGGATGGGACTCCAAGATGTGAATAAACCTTGCTCATGATACCAAGATGTTGTACGGTCAAACCCTAGGAAGGATCTTTTCACACTTGGAGGGGTGAAAAGGAGGAAAAACTCAAGAACACCAAGAACACCAAGAAAAAAACTCTCAAACAAAACCAAGTATCACATCCACTAGAGTAGCACGCATGAGATCCAAAAGATTACAAGATCAATACAAGGAGAGTAGCACTTGGTAAATTCTTCCGACTATGTGAGGTCTTGATGATCTTCTCCAAGAGGAGGCCTTGATAATCCAATGGATTCTTCCCTAGGTGGGGGCTTGAGCTCCTAAGAGGAGGGGATACAAGGAGCAAAGGCTCACAATGCTTAGTCTAATCTTTCCTAACCCTACAAATGACCTAGGAGGTGTCCTTATATAGTCTAGGGGCGAGACAAGGCAAAAAGAGGGGGATACAAGGCCAAAAAGGCCATCAACGTGCGGCTGGACGAAGGGGGTCGGGCACCCGTGCAACTTGGGCCGGGCACCCAGGCTGCTCAGGGGCCGGCTGGCATGTGGCCGGGCACCCTGGGCCCAAGTCCCGGGCACCCGAGGGTGGCGCTGGAGATGGCCGGGCGAGGCGGCCGGGCACCCGGGGGCCCAAGTCCCGGGCACCCGGGGGGGTGCTGGAGATGGCCGGGTGGCTTGGCTTGGCACCTGGCCTCAAGCCCGGCACCAGGCAGAGCCAGCGGGTGGGCAACAAGGGCGGGCACCCGGCCAGCCTAGGCCCGGGCCCCCTGGCGCTGGTCAGTAGGTGGCCAGGGCCCGGCACCTGTGGCTGGACGGGCCGGGCACCCGGTGCGTCCAGGGGGTTTGCCCCTTCTCCTCCTTCTTCATCCTTCTCATTCTCTTCTTCCTTCTCTTCCTTTCCTTGCCTTGAGGTCACTTGAGTCCCAGCCATTGTCTTCTTGGTACCTAAGCATGCACAATGTTTCCGATGATCCAACTCTCATGTGTAACCGAGCGAAACTCGAAGAGGAGAGAATCAACCTCATTCTCGATGGCGCATGCACGTGCTCGTGTCATTGGTCCACTTGGAGCTTGCGTTGGTGATGGAGTGTCGGTGCAAGTAGTCGAGGGATGCTCCGCATCACCTTCGCCCAGATCTTTTTCCAAAAATTAGCTTTCTTGCAGCCAAAGAAGGGCATCAACCACCTTATGAGGGGCCCACGAGGGTGGGGGCGCGCCCACCTGGAGTGGACGTGGGCCCCTGTCTCATGGCCACCTCAGGAACCGTCTCGCTTTGATTCTTCTTCCCAAAAATCATAAATATTCCAAAATAATTCTTCGTCCGTTTTTATCCCGTTTGGACTCCGTTTGATATGGGGTTTCTACGACACATAAAACATGCAACAGACAGGAACTGGCACTGGGCGCTGGATCAATATGTTAGTCCAAAAAAATAGTATAAAAAGTTGCCAAAAGTATATGAAAGTTGAATAATATTGGCATGGAACAATCAAAAATTATAGATACGATGGAGACGTATTAGCATCCCCAAGCTTAATTCCTGCTCGCCCTCAAGTAGGTAAATGATAAAAAAGATAATTTTTTAATGTGGAATGCTACCTAGCATAATCTTGATCATGTATCTAATCATGGCATGAATATTAAGACACGAGTGATTCAAACCAATAGACTATCATTTGACATAAAAACAATAATACTTAGGGCATCCCAACAAACAATCATGTCTTTCAAAATATCAATGCTTCTAGAACGTTATCCCTACAAAATCATATAGTCTTGTATGATCCCTTTTCTTAACACAAGGTACCCCTCATGCCTATCCCGGTGTCAGCCAAGCAATTGTTTCATACTTTAGTATTCTCAAACTTTTTCAACGCTCACGCAATACATGAGTGTGAGCCATGGATATAGCACTATGGGTGGAATAGAATATGATGGTGGAGGTTATACGGAGAAGACAAAAAGGGAGAAAGTCTCACATCGATGCGGCTAATCAACGGGCTATGGCGATGCCCATCAATTGATGTCAATGCGAGGAGTAGGGATTGCCACGCAACGGATGCGCTAAGAGCTATAAGTGTATGAAAACTCAAACTAAAACTAAGTGGGTGTGCATCCAACTTGCTTGCTCATGAAGACCTATGGCATTTGAGGAAGCCCATCGTTGGAATATACAAGCCAAGTTCTATAATGAAAAATTCCTACTATTATATGAAAGTGACAACATAAGAGACTCTCTATATGAAGAACATGGTGCTACTTTGAAGCACAAGTGTGCTAAAAGGATAGTAACATTGCCCCTTTTTCTTTTCTTTTTTTCTCTTTTTTTCCTTTTCTTTTTTTGGGCAGGCTTCTTTGGCCCCCTTTTTTATTTAGGCTTCTTTGGCCTCTCTTTTTCTTTTTTTTTTCTTTTTTTCGTGGGGCAATGCTCTATAATGATGATCATCACACTTTTATTTACTTACAACTCAATATTACAACTCGATACTAGAACAAAGATATGACTCTATATGAATGCTTCCGGCGGTGTACCAGGATGTGCAACGATCTAGCATAGCAAAGATATCAAAAAACAGACAAGCCATGAAAATATCATGCTAGCTATCTTACGATCATGCAAAGCAATATGACAATGAATGCTCAAGTCATGTATATGATGATGATGGAAGTTGCATGGCAATATATCTCGGAATGGCTATGGAAATGCCATGATAGGTAGGTATGGTGGCTGTTTTGAGGAAGATATAAGGAGGCTTATGTGTGATAGAGCGTATCGTATCACGGGGTTTGGATGCACCAGTGAAGTTTGCAGCGACTCTCGAGGTGAGAAAGGGCAATGCACGGTACCGAAGAGGCTAGCAATGATGGAAGGGTGAGAGTGCGTATAATCCGTGGACTCAACATTAGTCATAAAGAACTCACATACTTATTGCAAAAATTTATTAGCCCTTGAAACAAAGTACTACGTGCATGCTCCTAGGGGGAGGTTGGTAGGAGTTAACCATCGCGCGCCCCCGACCTTCACGCAAAGATAAACAATCAAAATACAATGCGCGCCAATTTGGTTACATAGTTAGTAGACCATACGTGCATGGTTCGGGAATCACAAACCTTAACACCAACATCCTTACTAAACACAACCATCTACAAGTACCTCCCACATATTATCATCACTATACCGCAAAACTATTGCAAGGAATCAAACATATCATATTCAGTGATCCACAAGTTTTATGTAGGATTTTATGACTAACCAAGAGTGAGAAATTCCTGTCATCTCTCTAAATAGATATAAGTGAAGCAAGAGAGTTTAATTCTTTCTACAAAAGATATGCCCATGCTCTAACAAATATAAGTGAAGCAAAAGAGCATTCTACAAATGGCGGTTTTCTATGTGAAGAGAAACAGGCAATCCAAACTTCAAATGATATAAGTGAAGCACATGAAGCATTCTATAAAGCCATACTCAAAAGATTTAAGTGAAGTGCAATGAGCATTCTATAAATCAACCAAGGACTATCTCATGCCAGCATGGTGCATAAAATAAAAGTGAAAACTAAATGCCAAAGACGCTCCAAGACTTTCACATATCGCATGAATGAAACAAATACGAAATCATACCGATACTTGTTGAACAAAGAGGGGATGCCTTCCGGGGCATCCCCAAGCTTAGACGCTTGAGTATCCTTGAATATTTACTTGGGGAGCCTTGGGCATCCCCAAGCTTGAGCTCTTGCCTCTCTTCCTTTTCCTCATATCTAGACCTCCTCGATCAAACACTTCATCCACACAAAACTTCAACAGAAAACTCGGTAAGATCCGTTAGTATAATAAAGCAAATCACTACTCTAGGTACTGTCGAAAACCAATTCATATTTTGTTTTTGCATTGTGTCTACTGTAACATAACTTTTTCATGGCTTAATCCACTGATAGAAGTTGATAGTTTCATCAAAACAAGCAAACTATGCATCAAAAACAGAATCTGTCAAAAAACAGAACAGTCTGTAGCAATCTGAACATTCACCATACTTCTGGTACCCCACAAATTCTACCAAAACTAGGAAAAATAAAAACTTTGTACAGCAAGACAGTACAAAAAGAATCAGAACCATTTGATGTTCCAGCAAAAAATGTAAAATTGCGCACTACAGCCAAAGTTTCTGTCCTGCACCGTACAAACCAACAAGCATTGTAAACATCCTAAAGGCAAACCTTGGCACATTATTTTTATAATACAATGGAATTGTACAAGGGGATAATTATTTTTTATGAAAAGTTTCTGTAATCAAGATTCACAAAGTTTCCATGAGCATGAACAAAGTTCAAGGAGCTCTCCCACTTCAACAATGCTTGTCTCTCTCACTTTCACTTTCCTTTTTGAAAAGTTTTGGGTTCCCCTCTTTTTTTATTTTTTTAAACTATATAAAATCACTCAACAGAAATAAATCACTCTCTAAAACTTCCAGGTTGTCTCCCTGGCAGTGCTTTCTTTATAGCCATTAAGCTAGGCATATAGTGCTCAAGTAATGGATCCACCCGGATCCCAAGGTATATCAAAGCCAATTTTAATTAACAACGATTTGTAATTTAGTAGTGAGCACAAAGTAACATATATCATGCAGCAACGAAGTCTAACTCTCTTCCTATGCATTGGCATGTCATAAAAGAACAATTCATGCACACGAAGTAAAGGCCAATGCATAGTATAAGAAATTTCTTGTAATTCTATCGTGTTGGAAACATAAAGAGGCGGAGATGTAGTTCCTCTCTCATAGTAATTGCATGTAGGAGCAGAAAGCAGATGCATATTATATTCATCAAAATCATCATGTGCAATGGTAAAAGGCAACCCATCAATATAATCCTCAGCAAGCACAAACTTCTCTGATATAGTGTAGTTGGGAGAATTCAAAAAGATAATAGAACCATCATGCGTGGGTGAAATAGCAACAATGTCATGTTTAACATAAGGAACTATAGCAAGTTCATCTCCATAAGCATAATTCATATTGGCATCTTGGCCACAAGCATAGCAAGCATCATCAAAAAGGGGTAATTCAAGAGAATCAACGGGATCATAACAATCATCCTTCGGTAAGCACGAAGGGAAATTAAACAATGTATGAGTTGAAGAGTTACTCTCATTAGAAGGTGGGCACGGGTAGCTAATCCGCTCTTCTCCTTTTGTTCTTCGCTATCCTCATCATTTTTTTCATCCAATGAACTCACAGTTTCATCAATTTCTTCTTCCATAGACTCCTGCTAAATATTAGTCTCTTCTTGGACAGCAGAGACTTTCTCAATAAATGCATCAATATTGTAATTGTACTCATAATTCTTATAACAATATTTAAGTATAGCAAAATTTTCAGGTCTATAAACTGAATCATCAAAATCATCAAACTCTTTAAACATAGATTCAATCTCATAAGCACCCATAAAAGCAACAAATTCTTCTATTTGTTCTACATCATAGTAATCATATACACCATTAGCATAAGAAGCTAAGGTTTTATTATCATTGAATTCGCATGAAAAGGGAAGGTGTGGAGCCTTCATCCTAGAGCAACAAGTATAATCATGTATCAGGCATAGTTGACGAGCATACCAACGTAATATATGAATTTGATCCCATAATAGTTTCCCTTTTTGTGTCAAGCAATAATCCCTAAAGTATTCATGTTGATCCAACGTGTCTCCCATAACAAAATTGAATGGGGTTTTCTCAGGATTATCAAAGTAGTACATAATATGTTAAACATAACGAGCATCGAGGGTTTTAGGAGGTTCCCCATCTCCATGAGTAGTAGGTACACCTAATTTTTTTGGTATTTTGTGTTCCATATCCATACCTAAAGATAGAGAACTACTTAGAAAAGCAAATAAAAATTACTTAGTGATAAAGCAAACAAGCACACATGAGAATATTCACCCCATGCTATGACTCCCCGGCAACGGCGCCAGAAAAAGGCCTTGATAACCCGCAAGTATACGCGATCAATTGTAGCCTCTTTCGATAAGTAAGAGTGTCGAACCCAACGACGAGCTAAAGGTAGAACACATATTCTCTCAAGTCCTATCTGCCACTGATACGACTCTACGCACGCTTAGTGTTCGCTTTACCTAGAGCAAGTATGAAAATATAAGTACTTGTAGGTGTTTGTTGGATAGGTTTGCAAGATAATAAAGAGCACGTAAATATAAACTAGGGGCTGTTTAGATAAAGAAGCAATAAAGTAAATATAGCGAGTGTGGAAAAGTGGTGGTAGGAGTTGTGAAATTGTCCCTAAGCAATTGACTACTTTACTAGACCGGTAATCACTATTGCAATTCTATTTGAGGGAGAGGCATAAGCTAACATACTTTCTCTTCTTGGATCATATGCACTTATGATTGGAACTCTAGCAAGCATCCGCAACTACTAAAGATCATTAAGGTAAAACCCAACCATAGCATTAGAGCATCAAGTCCCCTTTATCCCATACGCAAACAACCTACTTACTCGGGTCTATGCTTTTGTCACTCACGCCACCCACCATATGCAAATCATGAACATATTGCAACCCTACAGTGGGGATCCCTCACGCTTGCGTGACACGGAGAGCACCATAGGACAGCACCAATAATAAAACATGCAACTCAAACCGATCATAGAAATTCATCAATCACCAATAGGACAATGAAAATCTACTCAGACATCATAGGATGGCAACACATCAATGGATAATAATATGAAGCATAAAGCACCATGTTCAAGTAGAGGGTACACTGGGTTGCGGGAGAGTGAACTACTGAATATAGATGGGAGAAGGTGATGGAGATGTTGGTGAAGATGGCGGAGGTGTTGGTGAAGATCGTGGTGATGATGATGCCCCCCGGCAGCGTTCCGGCGCCACCGGAAGCAAGGGGGAGAGAGTCCCCCTTCTTCTTCTTCTTCCTTGACCTCCTCCCTAGATGGGAGAAGGGTTTCCCCTCTAGTCCTTGGCTCCCATGGCGTGGGAGGGGCGAGAGCCCCTCTGAGATTGGATCTAGCTCTCTATCTCTCTGTTTCTGCGTTCTCGGATTCTGCCCTGGCACCGTTTCTTTTATATCCAGAGATCCATAACTCCGATTGGATTGAAACCTTCGCCCAGATCTTTTTCCAAAAATTAGCTTTCTTGAGGCCAAAGAAGGGCATCAACTGCCTTACGAGGGGCCCACGAGGGTGGGGGCGCGCCCACCTGGAGTGGGCATGGGCCCCTATCTCGTGGCCACCTCGGGCACCGTCTCGCATTGATTCTTCTTCCCAAAAAACATAAAAATTCCAAAATAATTCTCCGTCTGTTTTTATCCCATTTGGACTCTATTTGATATGGGGTTTCTGCAAATCATATATAAAACATGCAACAGACAGGAACTGGCACTGGGCACTGGATCAATATGTTAGTCCCAAAAAATAGTATAAAAAGTTGCCAAAAGTATATGAAAGTTGAATAATATTGGCATGGAACAATCAAAAAGTATAGATATGACGGAGACGTATTAGCCTTCAGTTGTGTTATGCAAGCTTTGGCTCCGGCACCGCTCCAAATGGAGAGTAGATGTTCCCCAAGGAAGAGTGAACTTGGGGATAAAATCCGCGTCCTCGTCTCACTTGTGGTTAATCCTTTCCCGCACCTTACTTTGTTGTTGTATGCTTGTTGGCTTGCTACTTAGTTTGTTACCTAGCATATTTATCTTGGAGATTGCTTTTCATATAGGTTGCATTCACCTAGTTGCATATCTAGTGAACTCTATTTATCCGCTAAGCCTTAAAAGCGACAAGAAAGATTAAAATTTGTAGTATCCTATTCACCCCCCTTCTATCCTTTCAATTGGTATCAGAGCCTCGTGCTCTAATATAAGGTTTTACAACCTTAGAGGATATGGTCGACCTAGGGAATGAGGGAGGTGACGCACCTGTTGTGGGGGATGGTCAAAACCTACCCCCCGCCGTGAACGAGGCACTTGGTGCCCCGGTCGTTGCTCCCGCTGCTCCTCCTGACACGGGTGCCCCTTTGACCGTGACTGATATTATTTCAATGTTTGCGGACCTCAAAGCATCTATGTTGACAGAGGTTTGGTCCTCGGTCAAGGAGGAAATTGATGCTCGCTTGAAGCCATCAACATCCGCATCAAACTGTTTGATCCAAATGTCGTTCATGATGCGGAGGAGTCGAGGGAACCTCTTGCTTCTCCGGCTCGTACTCAAGTCCCCAAGTACAATGCTTGAAGGAAATATGCCCTAGAGGCAATAATAAAGTTATTATTTATTTCCTTATTTCATGATAAATGTTTATTATTCATGCTAGAATTGTATTAACCGGAAACTTTAACTTAGTACATGTGTGAATACATAGACAAAAAGAGTGTCACTAGTATGTCTCTACTTGACTAGCTCGTTGAATCAAAGATGGTTAAGTTTCCTAGCCATAAACATGAGTTGTCATTTGATTAATGGGATCACATCATTAGGAGAATGATGTGATTGACTTGACCCATTCCGTTAGCTTAGCATTTGATCGTTTAGTATGTTGCTATTGCTTTCTTCATGACTTATACATGTTCCTATGACTATGAGATTATGCAACTCCCGTTTACCGGAGGAACACTTCGTGTGCTACCAAACGTCACAACGTAACTGGTGATTATAAAGGTGCTCTACAGGTGTCTCCGAAGGTACTTGTTGAGTTGGCGTATTTCGAGATTAGGATTTGTCACTCCGATAGTCGAAGAGGTATCTCTGGGCCCTCTCGGTAATGCACAGCACTATAAGCCTTTCAAGCAATGTGACTAATGAGTTAGTTGCGGGATGATGCATTACATAACGAGTAAAGAGACTTGCCGGTATCGATATTGAACTAGGTATTGAGATATCGACGATCGAATCTCGGGCAAGTAACATACCGATGACAAAGGGAACAACGTATGTTGTTATGCGGTTTGACCGATAAAGATCTTCATAGAATATGTAGGAGCCAATATGAGCATCCAGGTTCCGCTATTGGGTTATTGACCGGAGACGTGTCTTGGTCATGTCTACATAGTTCTCGAACCCATAGGGTCCGCACGCTTAACGTTCGGTGACGATTTATATTATGAGTTTATGTGTTTTAATGTACCGAAGGTAGTTCAGAATCCTGGATGAGATCGGGGACATGACGAGGAGTCTGGAAATGGTTGAGAAGTAAAGATCGATATATTGGACGACTATATTTGGACATCGGAACGATTCCGAGTGATTGGGGTATTTTTTGGAGTACCGGTGGAGTTACGGGAATACGGGAGTACATAAGGGCCTTAGTGGGCTTTAAGGGAAAAAGAGGAGAAGCCACGGGGGCTGGCTGCGCGCCCCCCATGGGCCTAGTCCGAATTGGACTAGGGGAGGGGCTGCGCCCCCTCTTTCCTTCTCCTTCCCCTCTCCTTCCTTCCCCCTCCTAGTGGGACTAGGAAAGGGGGGTCCTACTCCCACTAGGAGGAGGACTCCTCCTCCTGGCGCGCCCTACGGGGCTGGCCGGTCTCCCCCTTGCTCCTTTATATACGGGGGCAGGGGCACCTCTAGACACACAAGTTGATCTGTTGATCTCTCCTAGCCGTGTGCGGTGCCCCCTCCACCATATTCCACCTTGGTAATATCGTAGCCGTGCTTAGGCGAAGCCCTGCGTCGGTAGCATCATCAACACCGTCATCACGCCGTCGTGCTGACGGAACTCTCCCGCAACGCTCTGCTGGATCGGAGTTCGTGGGACGTCATCGAGCTGAACGTGTGCTGAACTCGAAGGTGCCGTACGTTCGGTACTTGGATCGGTCGGATCGTGAAGACGTGCGACTACATCAACCGTGTTGTGCTAACGCTTCCGCTTTCGGTCTACGAGGGTAGGTGGACACACTCTCCCCACTTGTTGATATGCATCACCATGATCTTGCGTGTACGTAGGATTTTTTTTGAAATTACTACATTCCCCAACAGTGGCATCCGAGCCAGGTTTTATACATAGATGTTATATGCATGAGTAGAACACAAGTGAGTTGTGGGCGATACAAGTCATACTGCTTACCAGTATGTCATATTTTGGTTCAGCGGTATTGTTGGATGAAGCGGCCCAAGATGACATTACGTGTACGCTTAGGAGAGACTGGTTCTACCGATGTGCTTTGCACATAGGTGGCTGGCGGGTGTCAGTTTCTCCAACTTTAGTTGAACTGAGTATGACTACGCCCGGTCCTTGAGAAGGTTAAAACAACACTAACTTGACGAACTATCATTGTGGTTTTGAAGCAAAGGTAAGAACGGTTCTTGCTTAGCCCGTAGCAGCCACGTAAAACTTGCAACAACAAAGTAGAGGACATCTAACTTGTTTTTGCAGGGCATGTAGTGATGTGATATGGTCAAGACATGATGCTAAATTATATTGTATGAGATGATCATGTTTTGTAACAAAGTTATCAGCAACTGGCAGGAGCCATATGGTTGTCACTTTATTGTATGCAATGCAATCGCCCTGTAATTGCTTTACTTTATCACTAAGCAGTAGCGATAGTCATAGAAGCAATAGTTGGTGAGACAACAACGATACTACGATGGAGATCAAGGTGTCATGCCGGTGACGATGGTGATCATGACGGTGCTTCGGAGATGGAGATCACAAGCACAAGATGATGATGGCCATATCATATGATTGCATATGATGTTTATCCTTTATGCATCTTATTTTTCTTTGATTGACGGTAGTATTATAAGATGATCTCTCACTAAATTTCAAGGTAAAAGTGTTCTTCCTGAGTATGCACCGTTGCCAAAGTTCGTCGGGCCGAGACACCACGTGATGATCGGGTGTGATAAGCTCTATATTCATCTACAATGGGTGCAAGCCAGTTTTACACACGCAGAATACTCAGGTTAAACTTTACGAGCCTAGCATATGCAGATATGGCCTCGGAACACTGGAGACCGAAAGGTCGAGCGTGAATCATATAGTAGATATGATCAACATAGTGATGTTCACCATTGAAAACTACTCCATCTCACGTGATGATCGGACATGGTTTAGTTGATTTGGATCACGTGATCACTTAGATGATTAGAGGGATGTCTATCTAAGTGGGAGTTCTAAAGTAATATGATTAATTGAACTTTAATTTATCATGAACTTTGTCCTGATAGTATTTTGCAAATAATGTTGTAGATCAATAGCTCGTGTTGTTGCTTCCCTATGTTTTATATGTGTTCCTAGAGGAAAATAAGTTGAAAGATGATAGTAGCAATGATGCGGACTGGGTCCGTGATCTGAGGTTTATCCTCATTGCTGCACAGAAAAATTATGTCCTTGATGGACCGCTAGGTGACAGACCTATTGCAGGAGCAGATGCAGACGTTATGTATGTTTGGCTAAGCTCGATATGATGACTACTTGATAGTTTAGTGCACCATGCTTAACGGCTTAGAATCGAGACTTCAAAGACGTTTCGAACGTCATGGACCATATGAGATGTTCCAGGACTTGAAGTTAATATTTTAAGCAAATACCCGAGTTGAGAGATATAAAGTCTCCAACAAGTTCTATAGCTAAAAGATGGAGGAGAGTAGCTCAAGCTGTGAGCATGTGCTCAGATTGTCTGGGTACTACAATCGCTTGAATCAAGTGGGGTTAATCTTCTAGATAAGATAGTGATTGACATAGTTCTAGTCACCATCACCAATTTACTGGAACTTCGTGATGAACTATAGTATGCAAGGGATGACGAAAATGATTCCCGAGCTCTTCGTGATGCTGAAATCGACGAAGCTAGAAATCAAGAAAGAGCATCAAAGTGTTGATGATTGACAAGACCACTAGTTTCAAGAAAAGGGCAAAGGGAAAGAAAGGGAACTTCAAGTAGAATGGCAAGCAAGTTGTCACTCCCGCGAAGAAGCCCAAAGCTGGACCAAAGCCTGAAACTGAGTGCTTCTACCGCAAAAGAAATGGTCACTGGAAGCGGAAATGCCTTGAATATTTGGTGGATAAGAAGGATGGCAAAGTGAACAAGGGTATATTTGATATACAGGTTATTGATGTGTACCTTACTAGTGTTTATAGTAGCTCCTGAGTAATTGATACTTGTTCGGTTGCTAAAAATTAGTAACTCGAAACAGGAGTTACAGAATAAATAGAGACTAATTGAGGATGAAGTGACGATGTGTGTTGGAAGTGGTTCCAAGATTGATATGATCATCATCCCTCACTCCCTATACTTTCGGGATTAGTGTTAAACCTATAAATGTTATTTGGCATTTTCGTTGAGCATGAATATGATTTGATCATGTTTATTGCAATACGGTTATTCATTTAAAGTCAAAGAATAATTGTTCTTCTGTTTACATGAATAAAACCTTCGATGGTCATACACCTAATGAAAATAGTTTGTTGGATCTCGATCGTAGCGATACACATATTCATAGTATTGATGTCAAAAGATGCAAAGTTGATAATGATAGTGCAACTTATTTGTGGCACTGCCATTTGGGTCATATCGGTGTAAAGCGCATGAAGAAACTCCATAAAGATGGATTTTTGGAATCACTTGGTTATGAATCATTTGATGCTTGCGAACCGTGCCATTTGGGCAAGATGACTAAAACTCCATTGTCCAGAACAATGGAACGAGCTATTGACTTGTTGGAAATAATACATATCGATGTATGCAGTCCAATGAGTGTTGATGCTCATGGCGGGTATCGTTATTTTCTAACCTTCATAGATGATTTGAGCAGGTATGGGTATATCTATTTAATGAAACACAAGTCTGAAACATTTGAAAAGTTCAAAGAATTTTAGAGTGAAGTGGAGAATCATCGTAACAAGAAAATAAAGTTTCTACAATCTGATCGTGGAGTAGAATATTTGAGTTATGAGTTTGGCCATCATTTAAAACAATGTGGAATAGTTTCACAACTCACGCCACCCGGAACACCACAGCGTAATGGTGTGTCCAAACATTGTAACCGCACTTTATTGGATATGGTGCGATCTATGATGTATCTTACCGATTTACCACTATTGTTTTGGGGTTATGCATTAGAGACAGCTGCATTCACTTTAAATAGGGCACCATCAAAATCCGTTGAGACGACGCCTTATGAACTATGGTTTGGCAAGAAACCAAAGTTGTCATTTCTTAAAGTTTGGGGCTGCTATTCTTATGTGAAAAAATTTCAACCTGATAAGCTCGAACCCAAATCGGAGAAGTGCATCTTCATAGAATACCCAAAGGAAACTGTTGGGTGCACCTTCTATCACAGATCCGAATGCAAGATATCCATTGCTAAGATCTATCCTATCTAGAGAAGGAGTTTCTCTCGAAAGAAGTGAGTGGGAGGAAAGTAGAACTTTATGAGGTAATTGTACCTGCTCCCTAATTGGAAAGTACTTCATCATAGAAACCAGTTCCTGTGACGCCCGATGAAGCCATATACCTCACTCGGTCCATAGAAAAAGGAGGAGACCGGTCGACTGCCCTGGTGTCGACTGGTCTTTGCAGTAAAACCAGGTCGACTGCCATCCACGGACCGAGTCAGGAAGGATCATGGCTGGAAAAGAACTTTTCCCCCTCATCTGAACCCCAAGACCCCCACACATCTGGATCACTTGGGTCCTCTCGTCACTCGGATTGGCCTTTTTCACTGTCTAGGAGCGACAGGTGAAAATGTGCTTGAACAGACCACAATGAGGCCGACAACCCAAGAAATTCTCACACAAGGACATGAAAGCAGCGAGATACACGATGGAGTTGGGTGTGAAGTGGTGGAGTTGTGCCCCAAAGAAGTTCAGAAATCCTCGAAAGAAAGGGTGAGGCGGCAAAGAAAACCCGCGGTCAACATGGGTGGCCAAGAGGACACACTCACCCTCCTGAGGCTACGGCTCCGACTCCTTCCCCGGGAGCCTCGCTGATCCATGGGGGATCAGTCCTTCATTGGCAAGGTCATCAAGATCTTTCTGACGGATCGTCGAGCGGATCCAGTCGCCTTGGATCCAGCCCTGCGGTAGGCCGGCCCTTGACGAAGATCCGCCCCGACTTGTCACCCTTCCCTTTGCCTTCGACATCGCCTTCTTCGCCCGCTCCGAAGTCGTCATCTTCTCCTTCACCATCGTTGCCGGTGAAGCGCACACGGAGCAGCAGCGCTGAGATGGAAGTGAACGCGGCAGATAAGTCTAAGGAAGAGGGAGAGGAAATGAGAGCACACTGTTCAAAAACCCCCGTTCGGCGCCTTATATAAGGTTTCTTCCGAGTGACTGACTTGTAAGCCCGGGCGATCCTGTCAAATCCCGCAACAGTCGCGCGCGTGATACATGGCAAAAAAGGTGGTGCAAAGATCGAGGCGTTCCTGCCTCATCCCATCCGAGTACGGCGGCCTGCCCCGCCCCGCGCGCTTCCCAAAATTCGGATCCCGCTAAATCCGTGAACTGTAGAGCAACTTGTCAGGCGGGAGATTTCCTCCGCTCTGCCGTGCGGAGATCTCCAAGTACAGAAAATGCACTCGACGGATACAAAGAATGGATCAAGGCGACTGAAAAAGAAGTTGGTGCCGTCACCTAAGTTCATTGATCCAGAACAAGACATACTCATAGCACGAAAAATGGGTCGGAAGAGTTCTCAACTCCTTCCCCCACTCAAACCTCGATCCATTCGGGGGCTAATGATGAAGCCATATACATAGGGTAGGGTCATGGACCTGTCCAAGATACCCTCCCCAAGGACTTCTCTAGAAGAAACCACTTGTCAGTCGACCTGGAAGGATCCCACTCGACGGACTTGAAGACACTCGACCATGAAGCCAACCACTCGACCGGCAGGAGATCTAAAGTCAGTCTGCACACAAACGGTCGGTCATTAAGTAGCTTTTATGGTCATCATAGCACTTTATGTGGGGCGCTACCAGTAACCCCCGATCTTAATGTACTTTAAACCCTACATAACTGAGGGCCGGAGGGGTCTGGCGAACACTATATAAGCAACCCCCCTCCTAAGTGTCAAGGGTTCGCACCCCTGTAACTCATAAGCTTATAATCCAGTCGACCGCCTCCGGGCTCCAAGACGTAGGGCTGTTACTTCCTCCGAGGAGGGCCTGAACTCGTAAATCTCATGCGTATACAACTACTCCATAGCTAGGATCTTGCCTCTCCATTCCTACCCCCTATTCTACTGTCAGACTTAGAACCACGACAGTTGGCGCCCACCTTGGGGAGGGTGTCTTAGGGACTTATTGGAGAAGTTGCGATTTTTCCGATCTCCTTCATCATGGTTTCAGGCGGAGTTTTGGTTGAGGGCCGCGAGATCTGTCTCGGCGCACTCACGTTCATCGCCGATGACTCCGCTTGGCTTCAGGAGGCTCCACTCGACATCGACGCGCTCCCCGTCCGCGGGGCGACGCACTTTCGCGCGTGTGTTCACGGCGTCCTCCTGCAGCAACCGTCAACCTAGTATGGTCGGCCCCTGTGTCGTCCTCCCTCCCTGTTTCCCGCCGGTGCAAGCACTCTGGTCGGTCGAGGCTTCAGCGCTGGGTTAGACACGCGGTAGCTCGCGAGTCGGCCACTCCCCAAGTCGCAGTAATCGAGCCCGATGAATCTCTCTACGGCCTATTCGATCTGTCCACTGGCTCCGCAGAGACTGCATCCGAGTGCGACAATAGTGATCCCGCGGCGGAGGTTCTGATGGTCAATGGACCATGCAGTCCTCCTGGCTTTCCCCGCGCCTACGGAGGCGACGGCGGAGGCGATCCGACATAGGTTCATGAAGAGTATCAACCCGAGCCCCTCGCTTCACTGCAGAGGGAAGAACTTCGCCGCCGGAACATGGATGCGTTACACACTCCTATCATTGGAGAAACCCCCGAGGCTCGTGCCTTAGAGGATGCGCATTTGGCCAACTTGGCTGAGCGCACTCGACTGGAGAACCTCCAGCGAGCACTCGACGAGCGTGCGCGGCAATGGGTTCCAGACTCCAGTCGACGTCAACTCTTTCCACCACCGACTCAGGTATATCGAACTCCGATTCAGAATCTAGCAGCCGGAGCCCACATAGCAGAGTCAATTCAGCCTTCCCAGTCAGAGGCTGACAGAGGCTTGTTACAGATCGGATATTTACTCTTGGCAGCATGAGATCAAAATTCAGCTGTATCGGAGTCACGAAATAGGATTCACAGCAGATCCGTCGCTGCGAATACAGTCCAGTCGGCCCATAGCCCAAGATCACCCCCGAGGCGTGAGGGACGTGGAGGCCGGCCTGATCAGTATGATGACCGATCCGATCGTGATGATCGATGTCGAGTGCCCACTCCTCCCCCAAGGGGTGGGTCGTACGCACCTCGACAGTAGGATGATAGACGCTATCACAGTGTTGGGCGAAGGATTCTAGTTGACCCCAGGGAACCAGGCTTTGATGCGAGATCCATTATCATTCAAGGTTTGGTCGATAGGAACAGAGCTCACTGAGAAGGCCATGACAGAGATGTGCCCACCAGTAGCAGAGTACACGTCTTAGGCCCAGAGTCTTTTAGCAGAGCCATCAGGGTCGCGGTGATTCATCCCAACTTCAGGTTGGCGACTGGAGTCAGTAAGTTCACTGGTGAGTCCAAGCCTGATACTTGGCTTGAGGACTACCGAGTGGCTGTTCAGATTGGCGGCGGCAATGATGAGGTGGCCATGAAACATCTGCCTCTTATGTTGGAAGGCTAAGCCAGAGCATGGTTGAATCAGTTAGCACCCAGCAGCATTTACACTTGGGAAGATCTTGCCTGAGTGTTTGTCAGGACATTTGAAGGAACTTGCAAGCGGCCAGCAGGGTTGAGCTGCAGTGATGTGTGCAAAAATCAAATGAAACTCTGAGAGATTACATCCAGAGATGGATTACGTTGCATAACACAGTAGAAAATGTATCTGATCACCAGGCAGTCTGTGCCTTCAAGGAACGCGTTAAGAATAGAGAGCTGAGTCTGAAATTCGGTCGAACCGGAGACATGACTATGAGTCGAATGATGGAGATTGCCACCAAGTATGCTAATGGTGAAGAAGAGGATCGGCTCCGGAGTGGCAAGTACAAGTCAGCTGCCCATGAAACCGGGGGAGGGAACTCCAGTCGGAAACAGAAGCAGAAAGCCAAGCCAGCTGCTCCTGGAGAAGCCTTGGCCGTGACTCAAGGAAAATTCAAAGGGAAGCCCAAAGGGTCTTGAAACCCTAAGAAGGTGAAGGACAAGGAATGGAATGATGTAATGGATTTGCCTTGCCACATCCACACGAAGAAAGATGAGGAGGGTAAATTCATTTATCCGAAACATACCACTCGATAGTGTCGGCTGTTGATCTAGCAATTCCAGGGAAAACAGTCCAAGGATAAGGAAAAGGAGTCGGACAAAGTTGAAGACAAAGAAGATAGTGATGATGGATATTCCCAGGTTAATTCCACCCTGATGGTTTTTCCTGATGTTGAAAGCAAAAGTCGATTGAAAGTTATCAACCAAGAGGTGAATATGGTTGCTCCGGTGACACCCAATTATCTGAAATGGTCTCAGACTGCCATCACATTCGACCAGTCCGATCATCCGACGCACATAGCCACCCCTGGGAGGCAAGCATTGGTGGTCGACCCAGTCGTTGAAGGCACTCGACTGACTAAAGTCTTGATGGATGGTGGCAGTGGCCTGAATATATTGTATGCAGAGACACTGAAAGGGATGGGCATTCCGATGTCCAGACTCAATACCAGCAACATGAGTTTCCGTGGAGTCATTCCTGGAAAGAAGGCTGAGTCACTCGGCCAAATTGCTCTTGTTGTGGTTTTCAGTGATTCCAAGAATTGCCGCAAAGAAAAGTTGACGTTTGAAGTTGTGGATTTCCAGAGTGCTTATCATGCTATTTTGGGCAGGCCAGCTTATGCATGTTTCATGGCTCGACCATGTTATGTGTACCTCAAATTGAAGATGCCTGGTCCTAAAGGTGTGATCACTATTACTAGCAATCGAAAGAAGACAGAAGAGTGCTTTCAGAAGGGCTCAAAGATCGTCGATGATCAGATGGCAGTGGTAGAGCTGCAGGAATACCAGAAAACTGCAGATCCGAGTGATTTGTTGTGAGCCAAGAAGCCTGCTACAGAATCAGCGTTTCAGTCGTCCGGTGAGACAAAGCTGATTCACATTCACCCGACCGACCCCGGTGCTACTCCGACTCATATCTCAACAACACTCGACTCCAAATAGGAAGAAGCTCTCATCTAGTTCCTCCGTGAGAACTGGGACATCTTCGCATGGAAGCCTGCTGACATGCCGGGTGTTCCCAGGGGGCTGGCTGAGCATCGTCTACGAGTCGACCCAAAGGTTAAACCTGTCAAGGAACATCTTTGACAGTTCGCCGTCCAGAAGAGAAAATCCATTGGCGAGGAGGTGGCTCGGCTCTTAGCAGCAGAGTTTATCCAAGAGATTTACCACTCTGAGTGGCTCGCCAATGTTGTCATGGTCCCCAAGAAGGACAAGTCACTTCACATGTGCATTGACTTCAAACATATCAATCGGGCCTGCCCAAAAGATCATTTTCCTCTCCCCCGCATCGACCAAATAGTCGACTCGACGGTGGGATGTGAGCGCCTGTCTTTTTTAGACGCCTATTCCGGTTACCATCAGATCCGTCTGTATGGACCCAACGAGATCAAAACAGCTTTCATCACTCCATTCGGATGCTTCTGTTATGTCACCATGACATTCAGCCTCAAGAATGCCGGAGCCACGTTCATGAGGATGATCCAGAAGTGTTTACTCACTCAAATCAGTCGGAATGTGGAAGCATACATGGATGATATTGTGGTCAAATCACGGAAGGGTTCCGACCTGTTGACTGACCTTGCTAAAACATTTGCCAACCTCAGGAGGTATGATATCAAGCTTAATCCATGAAAGTGCACATTCGGAGTTCCTGGCGGAAAGTTACTTAGTTTTCTCGTTTCCGAACGAGGAATCGACGCCAATCCAGAAAAAGTTGGTACTATACTCCCAATGAAACGCCCTGTGCGAGTGCACGATGTCCAGAAGCTTACTGGATGCTTGGCCGCTTTTTAAGTCGATTCACCTCCCGTCTCGGTGAAAAGGCATTGCCTCTTTACCGACTGATGAAGAATTCAGACAAGTTTGAGTGGACTCCCAAAGCTGATGCAATGTTTGCAGAGCTAAAAGCTCTGCTCTCCACCCAGCCGGTGCTTGCTGCCCCAATCAGCTAAGAGCCTTTGCTTCTTTACATTGCAGCGACAGGACAAGTCGTCAGTACAATACTTACGGTCGAGCGGGAAGAAGAAGGAAAAGCCTTCAAAGTTCAGTGCCCAGTATATTATCTTTCTGAAGTGTTGCCCCATCAAGGCAAAGATACCCTCATTATCAGAAGCTTGTATATGGGATTTATATGACCACGAAGAAGGTTGCTCATTACTTCTCTGACCATTCCATTATAGTCGTCAACGACGCCCCATTGTTAGAGATTCTACACAACAGAGATGCAACTGGTCGAGTGGCAAAATGGGCGATTGAACTCCTTCCCCTTGATATCAAGTTTGAGGCAAAGAAAGCCATCAAGTCCCAAGCAGTAGCAGATTTCATCGCCGAGTGGATCGAACAGCAATTACCGACTCAAGTTCACTCGGAGCACTGGACCATGTTCTTTGATGGTTCTAAGATGCTGAATGGTTCCAGTGCTGGCATAGTGTTGGTTTCTCCCCAAGGAGATAGGCTCAGATATGTGCTCCAGATCCACTTTGATTCCTCCAACAATGAAGCAGAATATGAAGCAATTTTGTATGGGTTGCGTATGGCCATTTCACTCGGCGTCCGTCGCCTCATGGTCTATGCCGACTCAGATCTAGTGGTTAATCAAGTGATGACGGAGTGGGACATCAGAAGTCCAGCCATGACAGGTTACTGCAATGCAGTGAGAAAGCTAGAGAAGAAATTTGAGGGGTTAGAGCTTCATCATATACCCCGACCGAAAAATCAAGCTGCTGATGATTTGGCAAAAATAGGGTCCAAGAGAGAAGCCATTCCTAGTAATTTTTTTTGGAGCACATCCACACACCATCAGTTCAAGAGGATCCTTTCACCGAAGAAGCCCCACAGCCAAAAAGTGTCACTGATCTGACTGAAGTTGAGGTCCCAGCTGTGGTCGACCTAATCATGGAAGTTTTGGTCATCACTCCCGACTGAACAGTGTCGTACATCGCGTATATCCTAAGGAAAGAGCTCCCGGAGAACGAAGAAGAGGCTCGAGAGATCGTCCACCGATCCAAGGCCTTTACTGTGATCAAGGGACAGTTGTACAGAGAAAGCGCGACTGGAGTCAGCCAGAAATATATAACACCAGAAGAAGGTCAGATAATTCTTGATGATATCCACTCGGGGACCTGTGGTCATCATGCGTCCTGTCGGACCATTGTGGCTAAAGCATATCGAGCGGGATTTTACTGGCCAAGAGCAAATGAAATGGCGAAGGAAATCGTCGACAAGTGTGAAGGATGTCGGTTCTATTCCAATATGTCACACAAACCCGCCTCAGCCTTGAAGACCATTCCACTCGTCTAGCCCTTCGCTATTTGGGGATTTGATATGGTTGGACCACTGAGAACTGGCAGGAGCGGCTTCACCCATGTACTGGTGGCAGTCGACAAGTTCACTAAGTGGATTGAAGCTAAACCTATCAAGAACCTTGATGCTGGCACTGCTATCAACTTCATCAGAGAGTTAGTATTCAGATATGGAGTTCGGCACAGCATCATCACTGATAATGGGTCAAACTTCGATTCCGATGAATTCAGAGCCTTTTGTGCCTCTCAAGGCACACGAGTGGACTACGCTTCAGTCGCTCACCCCAGTCGAATTGACAAGCGAAATGAGCAAATGGTCTAATTCTCGAAGGACTGAAACCCCGGCTGATGCGTGCTCTCAAGCATGCAGCAAGAGCGTGGGTCGACGAACTTCCATCAGTTCTCTGGGGATTTAGGACCACTCCTAATTGGTCGACTGGACGAACTCCATTCTTTCTAGTCTATGGAGCTGAAGCAGTTCTGTCGAGTGACCTGCTTCACAATGCATCGCGAGTCGGGCTCTACACTGAAGATGAAGCAGAACAAGCCCTGCAGGACACAGTCAACTGTCGGCATTCTGGGAACGGGGGTCCCCAGACTTGCCTGCCTGCGGCCTGCGGCATGGCTCAAAGGAGGCCCAGCACAAGCCATCTTCATCAACACAAGCTCAAGACCCTCACGAGAGGCCAAGCCTTGCGGGGCGGACGACAAGGAGCTTCCTCAGGCACGGCCTCGTCAGGCTGGCTCATGAGGAGGCGGAGAGTTCAAGATGGGGTACCTCGCGAGGTGCCCATGACGCAAGCCATGACGACCAAGGGCGCGGTCAAAGCGCCCAGCCGTGCAAAGGTCCTCCTTTCCTCTTTGGTGCAAAGGGAGCAAGCGCAGGCGAGAGCATCAAGCAAAGGCGTCCATTTTGGTGCAACAAGACCAAGACCAGCCCAACGGCCAGAAGGAAGTCATCGTGGAGCCCAAGCGGGCATCATCACCAGAGCCTTTGACAGGCGCGGACCAACTTTAGTCAGGATAAGTGTACCCGTTGTTCCCCTTCAAAATGGCCAATTGTTGGCGCCCTTCCCGCTCAATATTTGGGAAGAGGCCCAGGGCCTTCGCCTATAAATAGGACTAGCCACCCCCAAGGTAGAGGCATCTTGATCTTGACCGAGAAACCAGTAGATAGAGCGATTGAACTCCTCCCAGCAGTTCGTCGCACCAGCCAAGAATAGACCCTTGCGAGGCTGTTATGCCTTGTATTGTTCATCATCAAGCCCAAGAGGCAATCCACCACACCACACACTGGAGTAGGGTATTACACCACAATGGTGGCCTGAACCAGTATAAATCTTGTGTCTCTTGTGCTGTTCAGTTTGGTAGTTTAGGTCTTAGCGATTCGGCGAGGAGCGAGCCGGTAGAGGGTTGAATCTCCGCGCGCACCCTAGTGTTCGAACCTCAAGGGTCTGCCGGAACCCGAAATCCGACATTTGGCACGCCAGGTAGGGGTGCGCTGGGATACACCTTCCGCCACTTCACGCCCCGTCGCATCGTCGTCGCCATGTCCGGCGACCAGGCGGTCAACCCAGATTCCTGGGCGGCTTGGCCCGCCCTCGCAGAGCCGCTCACCCCGGGCGACCCCATGCCCTAGGCAGCTCGCGGTCCGCAGGGCGCTGCGGGTCGTGGGCGACGCGGACAGGCCTCAACGGCTCTAACACCGCGGTAGACGCGGTCGGCAGCAAGGGCCTCCAACCACGCCATGCCATTAACGCCAGACACCCGCCGAGCAAAGGCGATTAAGGGCCGCGCCACGATGGCCCGAGAGCTATCAGAGTGCATCGATGGAAGGCGACCGTGACGTGCTGCTAGAGAGGGTGGCGGAGCTCCTGGGCTTCGCCACCTCGGGGGCTCACCCCTTCTGCACTCCGCTCTCACCTCAAACCCAGGGCGGCCCGCGCGGGGGCCCCACGTGCAACCACGGGCTCCAAAGCTACTCCAACACCAGCGAAGCCATCAGCATAGGGCCGGCGGCAGCATCGACTCTGCTCCCCGCCAATGAAGAAGGACTCGTTGCGACCCACGGCCCCTGTAGGCCGCCACGCTACCATCACCAGGCTGGCACGTCAAGCAGAGCTGCATGGCACGTGGAGCCCTACGACGCAGCCTTCGGGGTAACGGCCACGGAAGAGTACGTGCCCCACATGATGGATCAAGGGCACCCGCGCGAGGGTGAACAAGGCTCGCTCCTTAGCCCTAGCTGGGGGGACGAGGCGCCAGAAGCTGAGCTCTTCCAGGAACCCCAGGACGGCCCCGCCGGCCATGCTGGGAGCGACGACTATCGGGTACCACTAATCCCTCAGGAGCAGGCATACACTAATCATGGGTCGCAGGAGGTGCATGTCGCCACAGCGAGCAGCTGCCTCGCTCCAGTAGTCTCTTACCCCTCAGGAGGAGGGCGTCGGGGGCTGCAGGAGATGGGCCGAGATCTGACATCACCACTGCGGCGTTCGGAGCAAGGCGTTTCTAGGAGGTAGGCCTCCGCTGGGGAGGTGCTCAAGGCCTGCCTCGGAGGACTCTGTGGTCGCTGGGGAACTGGCTGGCGACCGCCTACCCCATCGGTGGCGCCCTGGTTTCCGGTCGTCGTTGATGGCACTAGAGTGTGGCGCAAAGCGGGGCCCTCGTCTGGCGATATGAAGCAAGGCCGGTACCTGTGAAGAAGGCCCAGTGCCTGTGAAGCTTGCTGCCCCGTGACACTCTCACTTAATAATGAGTGGGGCTATACACGCCCCGGAGTCTCAGGGGTGCTGGCCTCAGGCCCTGGGGGCTCCCTCCCACGCCAGTGGCAGCACTTAGCTCCGCGCTGGTGAGAAGACGTCCAAGACTAGACTAGGTGCCGGAGACGGCCTTTTGTTTGCTTTCATTGCTTTTCCCTTGGTTGCTGCTTTCCCCCGCTGGATTTAAGTTGAACTCGAATTTCAGATTTGCGTGTGTTGGGGAAGGGGTGCTTAGTCTCGTTCGAGCAATTTCTCGCGTTTCGGTTACAACCTCGCCTCAGCTGCCTCCCCTCGTGAGCCCCTCGCGAGCCGGGTCTGGCCTAGCTTGCGTGCAGCCCAAACTGCCGCCGTCATACCCCCTTGGGAGGTTTTTTCACTGCAGATCCTACGGATTCGATCAGGAGGCGTTCGAGGCACCACAGCCTCCCACAAATTATCTCAGGACCCGCGCAGGACGAAGGTAAACTAACCAGCCGGCTCGTCGCCTAGCCAACCGCTTGGCACGGGCCTATGAGCAATGTAGCATTGACTAGTGCGCTAAAACATTGGTTTTACATGAGGGGCACCCCCTCCCAAAATGCTCTCACAACCATCGGGACAAAATCCTGAGTTCTATTCATGCAGGATAAGGAAACAGGGACGGCGTGCTGTCAGTCAGATAAATCCCCCAATGCATCCTCAGGGGCGCCGCCCGAGCTGTCGCTGGCGTCGCTGGCCTCGCCATCAACCTCCGTGTTGCCGCCAGCGGCATCAGGGCCGCTCACCACGCCGCCCTCGTCGGCGGCCACAATCACGCCGTCGTTGTCTGAAGCGAAGGCCCTGACAAGGGCGTCCACATTGTCTTCCACCCAATACGCCAGGTCGTCTCGGACGGCCTGGGGGACTGGGGCAATGGCAGCGTCAAAGTCAAAATGAGGATCCATATTCCGGAGATGGCTGAAGACGCGGGAAAAGGCGCGCCCGAGCAGGGCTCGGCACCTCTCCTCCACCAACCTGTTGGCACGAACCGACCGTGCCTCCAGCTGCGTCACGATGTCGGTGAAGAACTGAAGGTTGCCGGCGTAGTTAATGGCACACGGCTCACCGACGGCCGCCTCGCAGATGTTACCCAAGGCCGTGTTGGCCCTCTCCCAAAGCGTGGTGAGCATGGGGGCGTGCTCGTGTTCCAAGAGCCGCCGCTGACGCATCTCATCCGCATTCTGATGGGCAACGACCTCAGCCTCAACCACCTGTTGGCGAAGAAGAAGCACCTCGGCATGGGAAGTAGCTGACTCCCCCTGCGCCGCCTCAAGTGCGGCCCGCAAGGCATCGGCCCGCCGCGTTGCTTCCTCCAGTTTGTCCCTGAGGGCGTTGGTCCTACCTTCAGCCTCGGTCCGGACCAACTCCAGCCTCTCCTTGAACTCGGCCGAGGTTGAGGCGCGCGCCGCTACCCGACGTCCGACCTCCTCAAGACACGGGCTTCCAGCAGCGACATCGCCCTCCGCCTGTGGTCACCCAGCGCCTCGCTCCAGCGCTCGTGCTCAGGCTGCTCGACGGCCTCCAGCGTCAACGCCTCACGCTTCTAGACCTCCGCTGGTCGCGGAGGCCACCTTCATCGACGCAAGGCCGCCAAGCAGCTCCACCTGCTCCTCCAAAGGAGCGGCGCCGGCCAAGAGTTCTGTGCCCGCCCTCCGTGGCCTCTCGCTGCCGGTCAGCTTCCCGGGCTTCTTTGACGGCCTGTGAACGGGCCTCCCGAGAGGCCGCCAGCGACGCCTTGGCCTCCTCATCATCAAGATCGCGCCGACGGTGCGCGAGGGCGGCAGCCGCCTAGCTCGCGCTCTCCGCGAACCAGCCAAGGCCTCGGCCTCAAGGCGCGATCCTCATCGCCAAGTTCTCACCAAGCAGCCTCACTGCGTCGGCCGCCCGGAGGAACCTTGGCTAAGAGCGCGACGCCCCAAAGCCAAGCACGCCCTCCACACCATCATCCGCCCCAAGCGAGTGCCGGGGGGCTCGGGTCAAGACTCCTCTCTCGGGCAGGGGCTGGGGCCCTCGAGATGACCGGCGCACTCTGTCAAGGTCCGACCTAAAGCCAGTCCATCTCCAAGTGAAGAGCGTCGGGAGTACCCCAGCCAATCACGGTCTACGGACAGACGAGAAGCCCACGGCAGGCTGGCTATGCCACAAGAAGGCCCGCGAAGGAAGACCGCGGGGAGCGCAGGGCCGTATTGCGCTTCGGGATGACTCGTCTCGCCAACCGGCCTCACCACAAGGGCCCGGCTGCTTGGGATGATCGAAGACGACGGAAGAGGTGGAGGCGAGGGGGATGGCTCCTCATCCACCCTCGTGAGCTCGGAAGGAAGGGCCCTGCAGGGCAAGGATCAGAACAAGCAACGAAAGAGTCAGGAGCAGGGAAGGGAGAAGGCTTACTCGCCGATGGCGAGTACTTCCCACGCTCAAGAGCGACAAGGGTAGTCGTCGCCCGGGCCTCCCTCCTCTTCCGTAGGGCCTCAAAGTCCACGCGGAAGCGACCCAAGAGTTGAGCGCAGGGGTCAGCTTGCGACGAGGTGGAAGCATCGAGGCGACTCGCGTCGGGGGCGTCCGCCTGATGCGCGCTGCCGGTCGCCTCACCAAGATGAGCGGCTGGGACCTCGGGAGCCTCAGCCGCAGGCACTGCGAGCGGCCGCTCGTCACCCTCAACTGCGGCAGCACGGGCCTCGGGAGCCGCTCCCTCATGAGCGCCGCCCAGTGTTGTCGCCTCGGCGAGGGCACCCTCGGCCTTCGGAGGCTCATGCCTCCCTGCACCACCACTTGAGGAAGAGTCACCCCGGACGGCTGCGAGGGCGACCACCACTGGGTTCTCGCGAGGCCCCTGGAGGCCAGCAGGGCGCGGCCCCCATTCGTAGAAGACGGGCATCTGGCTCACAAAGTCGCCTCTGTTCGAGCAGAGGTACAGCAAGGCCCACCCTTGACGAATGTCGCCGGGGGAAGGATCCCCAGTCAAGACCAAGAGCACCTTCCTCAGAGCTTCAGGCGCCAGGTCCTCTTCCTGGAGCCGCATACGGTCCCTACGATCGCTGTAGGCCCACATTCAATGAGAGTGGCGCTGGAGAGGGGCGATGCGGCGTAGCAAGAACTCCTTCACCACCTTGGGCGCCGTCATGCCAAGGTTCCTCAGGAACTCAAAGCGGTGCCAGACGAAGGCGAGCCGGGGGCTCGCAAGCGTCTCGTGGCCCCAGCCCGAGTTGGGGACATCAGGCGAAGATGGTCCATCAGCAGGGGGCTGGGCACCCCTACGTCCACATACAGCCACCTCTTACGAAACCCAGGCACGGGCGGAGGAAGACTGAAGTCAATTCCAGAAGCTGCTGTCTCAGGCGCAACAATGAAGCTCACGCACCCCGAGCATTGGGTGGGGTCGACAAGGCGCAGAGAGAAGAAGTGGCATAGCAAGGCAACCGAAGGGAGGATGCCCATCATTGCCTCGCAAACGAAGGCAAATACCGCGAGAAGGGTGATGGACTCAGGACCCAGGTGCATCATATGGATCTGATAATGGGAAAGCACGGCGTTGAAGAAATCAGAGAAGGGGGGAACCAGTCCCGCCCACAGGGCGTCGGCGAAATACCGGACCTTGGTGGGAATCCTGTCAATGGAGAAGCAAGATGCGGGCCAGGTCGTCGTCCTACTACACTCGTTGAAGATGGTGGCCAGGGCTGAGCGGACCTTGCCCAAGCCTTCTTGATTGATTATGACCGGCCAATCGACGGTGGGGGCCGCTGTCGACGACGAGCGAGGCGGCGGCACAGGCATATTCCCTTTTCCCTTCCTCAGCGGAGCCATGACGATAGGAAAGGGTTGGGAGAAGGTTCGAGATTGGATTGGACGCGAAGCTGGAGTTTGAGAGAAGAAAGGACAGGGAGGGCCCAAGCAGCAGAAAGGGGAGCGGCTATGTGCGGCAGCGAGTCCGCCTAGCAAGGCACAAAATAAGGAGGCGTGGGGGAACAGTGTCGCCCACGTCCAATCAACCGCCACGCGGCGCCCAAGGCCGCAGGCTGTTAGTGCCCGCAATGCTTCGCACTTGCCCTTTCGCCTCTCTGCTCGGCCAAGTTCGGGCGCGCCATGGGCCCGGGGGCTACTGTCGGCGTTCTAGGAACGGGGGTCCCCAGACTTGCCTGTCTGCGGCCTATGGCGTGGCTCAAAGGAGGCCCAGCACAGCCCATCTTCATCAACACAAGCTCAAGACCTCGCAGGGGACAAGATTCATGGGCGGATGACAAGGAGCTTCTCGTGCACGGCCTCGTCAGCTGGCTCATGAGGAGGCGGAGAGTTCAAGGCGGGGTACCTCGCGAGGTGCCCATGACGCAAGCCATGACGACCAAGGGCGCCAGTCGGGCGCCAGCCCGCGCAGTGTCCTCCTTTCCTCTTTGGTGCAAAGGGAGCAAGCGCAGGCGAGGGCATCTAGCAAAGGCGTCCATTTCGGTGCAACAAGACCAAGACCAGCCCAACGGCCGGAAGGAAGTCATCGTGGAGCCCAAGCGGGCATCATCACCAGAGCCTTTGACAGGCGAGGACCAACTTTAGTTAGGATAAGTGTACCCGCTGTTCCCGTTCAAAATGGCCAATTGTTGGCGCCCTTCCCGCTCAATATTTGGGAAGAGGCCCAGGGCCTTCGCCTATAAATAGGACTAGCCACCCCCAAGGTAGAGGCATCTTGATCCTGACCGAGAAACCAGTAGATAGAGTGATTGAACTCCTCCCAGCAGTTTGTCGCACTAGCCAAGAACAGACCCTCGCGAGGCTGTTCTGCCTTGTATTGTTCATGTTGGCACCGATTTTGGCCAAAAGTAAAATACAGTGCTTTGATATTATTCAAATTGAACCATTTACATAAAATGATAAAACCAAAAAAGGTGATTTGCCGAATACATGGATAAAAATACCATGATAAAATGGTAGACCCAAAAAAAAGGGAAGAAAATGAGCCATATCACCATCTAAATTAGAGGACATATGACTTTCATACACATATGCCATTAGCAATGGCGAAATTCCGATGTTGGCACAAATTCAAAGTTTCATAGACGACGCTAATATTGCCAGAATATTTTATCATATTTACAAACATTACTCTGTCACCGCTAATGAAAATGAAACGATAATGTTCAGCAGAAAATAATATAACACGCAATGATGCGTACAGAAAATGTCAAGCCATCGATAATTATCAACCAAAATGTCACAACAATTAATTTGGCCTAGCTAGCCCAGTCATAATATGGCTACGTACATGTATGGTGCAAGTATGAGCTATGTGCATGCATGTGTTATGCATGGATTAATTATGTGGCAAGATTAAAAGCTAATTAAGTAATTAGCCGCCCATGGCCACAACACGTATGGCCTGCATGCATTAAACGTATTATAGTCAGCTGGCCCATCCAACTAAACTCTCAAAGCCCATTAAAAAAACTGATCGATAGAAGAAATCCACTCGCCAAGTTTCCTGCACGATTAAACCAGAACGGGCAAACCCCACGATCCCATGATTGCAAGACGTGAGCGCAGTACAGCCAAGGCCTCGCCTGCTCTCCTCTCCTATAAATACCAGCTAGAACAGCGTTGCCAAGGCTGCTCACCACATCCATCGCTCATCATCAATCCATCCATTGATTGCTCTATCTCCATCCATCACTCACACACACATACATACGCTGCAACACCGCTGCCGCCGCCGCCGTTCGCTCACCGCCGCCATCGCCGCCGCCATCCGCCGCCACCGTTGCCGCCGTTGTTCGTTCGCCGCCGCCGCCGCCGCTGCCATCCGCCGCCGCCGCCGCGCCGTTGCTCGCCGCCGCCCACATACGCCGCCGGCCGACTGCCGTCATCCGCAACGCCCACAAGCTCCTACACGCCGCGCTGCTCGTCCGCATCACACGCATAAAAAAAACCAAGGCAAGGTGAGAATACATGGCAACCTTCTTGCTCCTTTCTTGATGCATTCCTCTTGCACCATATGTCCCAAAGTACTATGGGTGTTCTACGCCACTTCACATAACACATCTAGTTTGGTCTCATGGGATCTAGCATCCCTTGTTGATACAAACCACGGTTAAATGATGTTCATCTTGTTTTGGTCTCGTGGGATCATGCATCTCATGTTGATACAATTCAAGGATAAAATATGTTCCGCCTTGATTCGGTCTCATGGCGATCTTGATCCCATGTCGATACAAATCAAGATGATGCATGACATGCCTAGTGGTCATATATCACTTCTTCATCCTATATACTGATGCGAACTAAGTGCACATGTGCAATAAAAATCTTCTTGTCTTGGTCTCATGATACAAGTCAAGACAAAAAATTATGCTCATCTTGTTTTGGTCACATGGTGGTCTTGCACCTCCATGTTGATACAAGTCAAGACCAAAAATTATGCCCATCTTGATTTGGTCTCATGGTGATCTTGCATCCCATGTTGATACGAACCAAGGATAGAAATAGAAAATAAACCTCATATTGATTTAGTTTCATGAAGCCCTATGTTGTTGGAAATTCAGGCATATTTCTTCCATATAAGTTATAGCCTATCCAGATCCCTAAATGCAGTCATTGTTGCATCATGTGGTGCTAGTTATGTAATCATGAGGCAAAGACCAAAAAATGATAATAGTTGCATGCCATCTGCCTAGTTAACTTAATCATGTCCGTACAAACATAAATCGATATATACTGCTTGGTTACACTACGAGCATACAGCTTTGTGCTACGCTGGTGATAATACAAGCAAGAAGAATCAACATACTTCACTTGGTTAGGCTACACATGGGCACAATGTTGCTACATGATGTTAGTACTAATACAAGTGAAGTGAAACTTCATAAAATATTCTCATGCACCGCAATTCAAGTCATATAAACATTTGACTAGATTCACTTAGTCGCATAAGATAATCTCTCGGATATATTAAAATTAAGCCATGCATTCCTTTCATATAGGTGCATGCGCTACAAAATTTAACTAGGGTCATAGCCTATGGTTATTGCACTAAACATGGTATGGTGCGATTGAATATGTGATCACCAATTTCATATAGCCCTCGATATGATGGCTCGGTGCAACGCTATACACGCTGCTATGAAATAAATCAAATATTCCGCCATTTCAGGCATGCACATAGAAATCACATGCGATCAAAATTGACTCATGAAAAGAGTTATGCCCTATATGGCACACACGCCTGCTAGCCCGTTAGTTAACCATTAAATAGATTTTCATATGGCTAAAAAGGACAACCACCATATGTTCGTGATGGTTAATGAGCTAGGCATGAACGTGTCTGTATGAATGAACATTGTCAAATCATGAATGTTATGCAACGATATGTTAGCATAGACGAATCCAAGGCTCTCCGAGTACGCCGACGTCAAGACCGCGAGGAGGACTTTTATTTCTACATTTTGTAGTCTTCTTTTGTTCTACATATTGTAGTACTCATGTGATGTAATCCTATGTAATAGATATGTTGGAATTCTTAATCGGGGTTTTCTTCGAGATGTAATTAACAGAATTTTATGTAAATGTAAGAGTTCTGGAAATGATGTACCTGCAATGTTTGATCCTATTTTTATTGTATGCATTTATCCATTTAAATTTCACTCTGTATCAATGACGTGGACGCGTGTACCCACGCCCGCCATTTTCCCGTCATCAGATTCTGGCACGCCCGGTGGGACTTATTTCTCCCCTCATCTTTGAATTCCAACATAGGATTGCAACATATGAATTCCCATAGTACATAAAGCATAAAACATTATGCCCCCATATACAAAAAAAATCAATCAAAGAAAACTAATATATGGTTTTCTTTATTTTGAAGGTATGGAGGGCCAAGTGCAGCAGTTTGTGACCCTTCGCTTTGGTGACCTTTGGCTTAATGTGCCAATTGGTCCTATCGTGACCTCACTAAGTGAAAGTTGGAAGACTACCGCTGCATCTCCAGCTTGTACCAGATCAAGAAGAAGTCACTTCTCCACCAATGGAGGGGTTCACACTGTTTTGTCAAAGTCCGCAAAGAGGAAAATGAGGGCTGCTAGAAAGAGGGCTGCTCAGAGTTCTGCAGAAGGGTTGCTCATGCTCCAAAGGTCAAGAATGAAAGGAAAGATAGTTGAAGCGTAACCATCCGACCGCCAAAGAATCCAAGGACAAGGGAAAGAAAGTGGTGTTTGAGAAATCCGAGTTTCCGCCACTTGTTTACAAGGGGAAAGAGAAGATGGTAGGGACACTCAACTCCAAGCTACCTGAGGAAAGAGGCGGCGTTGCGGTCATATTGCCGTCAGCGTCATCTTCAACAGGAAGGCCCACCAACGCTCGGAATATACTTCGAGCCGATGCTCCTGAGTTTGTCCCCTCATTGGCCCATAAACCTAGTGAGGAACACTTGGGAATAATGCAAAAACGTTCTATGGAATGGAAGGGAGTGTGCCTTACATCTGGTGACCTCGAAGCAGGCCACATAAATCCAACATCTGCACCATCAGTTGCTCTGTTTGAAGAAGCACCCATCCTACGAGAGTCCTTTGAAGGTTCGCTTGATCCAAAGGCGACATCAACGGCGACAGAG